>JAJGOT010000633.1:267500-425815 GCA_022457155.1 Cladopsammia gracilis
TCAGTAAGTAGTTTGTTAATTTGTTCCATTTTATTGTCCAGGAATTGGGAATGAAATGCTTCTGAATGTCAACAATTCCTGTTATATCCCTCTTTGGCTTGCTCATTTCTTTATTTTGCTATCAGTTTGGTTTACACTGGCATTTTTAAACTTTTATGCGATTACTGTGGGCGTTTCCAGTACCACTGCTTCCACCAACCATTGGGGTCAAAATTCGCTAAGACACTTTGTCCAAAACGACTTTTCCTTACTTTTAATTACTCATGGCGCAGCACACGAATTGTAAATCCGGATCTGAGTTTTCTTCTTTTTTTTCGTGTCACATTAGCGCATGCAAATTTATGCACGCATATTTTAGTTTATTTTTTTTAATTTGAAAATTTTTTAACAAGATATTATACAATACAATACAATACAACCTACATACATACATACATACATACATACATAAAAAAAGAAAGGAAAAAATACATCAAATCATTTCTACTTTGACTCTATAGGTAAGGAGTTTGACATAAAAAAAATAATAAAAAAAAAATTAAAAAAAGAAAGTTATAGTTATTACAGTAAGGAATTATAGCTACAAATACTGAAAAAAAAATTACTGAAGTAATTCTACGAAGAGTTTCCATTTTTCAAGGTGCAGGTTCATTTTGTTCTTTTGTTTAGCTAGAAATTCTTATATTTTAACAATTTTTTTAAGGTTTGCAAGAAATATATTGAAATTTGGAGCTATATTCTTTCGACGGCAAAGAAAAATAGTTTGTTTAGCTATAAGAATAACGTGATTAAGAGACATGAAATGTTCATTAATATCCAACAAGCCAAACATAATATTGGTTTGAGTGGTCAAATCAATAGCGGTATGAATGTTACGATGCTCCAACGAGCAAGAAATTTCTTGCCAAAAACACTTTGAAAAATTGCACAAAATAAATAAGTGTTCAGGGGTTTCATCTTCCTTGCCACAGAAGGTGCACAAAGGTGAATCGGCTAACCCAAACTTATATAATTTTGTATTAGTAAATATTATTCTATTTAAAAGCTTATACTGAAAATCTCTTGTGTAAGTATCTAACGCAACTTGGAAAGGCGGGCTGTAAATTTTGTTCCAATCAAGTTCACATCCAGAAAACATTTCATTAAATCTGATCTGAGCAGTTGGCGTTTCTCGTATATCGGATACAAGTTCATCGTAAATTTTTTTGGTATTAATTTCAGTTAGCGTTAATCGTTTTGATTGAAGTAGCAACGTAAAATTCGTAGAAACAAAGGGGGTTCTGGGTAGAGTCGTCACAGTTCTCAGAATTTGATTCTATTTTAGAGGTAAAGCATCTATTAATCCGTACCACAATAGAAAGTTTTCTGATTGTAAGCCTCTGGCCTGAAGATCAAACCATGTTAAAAAGGTTCCTCCGGGTTTAACCATATCAGAAATTGTATGAATGCCTAAATTAATCATATCAGAAATAAAGAATGACTTTTTGTTTACAAGAATATTTCTGTTGTTCCAGATTATTTCATTTAAGAGGTTTTCTTCTTTTTCAGATGTTTGCGTGTTAAGTTTAGCCCACAAAGTTAGACATTCGCGATAAAACGGGCTAAGAGCAACAGGAAGAACTTTTAAATCGAAATTGCAATTCAAAAGATACGGACCACCAACAGGCTTTAAGATTGTATCTAAAACAAGTTTCCAATCAGCAGCATAGTCAGGGTCAGCATACCGCTTAAAAAAAAATATCTTTTGTGCTTCAATTAGGGATTCCAAATGCAACATTTTCAAACCTCCGTTTTCTATATTATTAATCAGTGCTCGTCTTTTCACTTTGTTCTTACCTTTCCATATAAAATCATATATGATCGCATTTGCACTTTTTATTATTTCTTTTGGAAAAGAGATTTGGGAAGCACGATAGAGAAGTTTTGAAATTGCGAATGTTTTTACAATTTGTATTCTGCCCAAAATAGTTAAATTTCTCCATTTCCATAAATTCAATTTCTTTTTTAAAGATTCTAAAATTGACTCAAAGTTTAATCTGAGAGCTTCTTTCGCATTGTAGGAGAAAAAGATACCCAAAATCTTAATTGAGTTGCATAAACCAAAATTAATGTTCAAGTTTGTCGAAAGCGAGCCAATAGAAATAGCTTCTAACTTACTTCTATTTAATTTGAGCCCAGAACAGATTCCAAAATCATCCAACATTATAAAAAGATTGTCAATAGACTCTTTATCTAGTAAAAAAGTTGTCATATCGTCAGTGAAAGCTGTTAATTTAACTTCTTGACCGTCACGAAGTTTGATGCCTCTAATGTTTTCACTGCTTCTTATATTTATGGCTAGTATCTCAAGTGCTATAATAAAAAGATATGCGGATAATGGGTCACCCTGTCTCACACCCCTCAATACATCAAAATGAACAGAAGAGAATCCATTGTTCATAACGCAACTCTGAATATTTGAGTAGAAAGTGTTTACCCATTTTATAAAAGATGAGCCAAAATTAAAAGCTGACAATGCCTTGGTTAAAAAATTCCAATCTAAAGAGTCGAACGCTTTTTCAAAATCGATAGCAAGTAAGAGGCCAGACAAGTTATTTTCTTTGGTAAAAAAACATGATGTCGTCAATGATTCTAGTGCTATCGAAAATTGATCGGCCTTTAACGTAAGCGTTTTGATTTTTATCTCCTGTAAGTTAATGTTTAATTTACAGGAGTTTATGTGGGCTAACATGCATTCTTTATGCGTTTTTGTTAACAAAAAATGCGTTAGATACTATTAATAGACTTTTTAGTGAATTTGTGGGGACATTCCTAGTGCATATTTGTTAGCAAGATGTTATCAATAACAACAACACAAGAGTCGAGTGGCATATTTTTGAAAGCGGTTTAGCGAGCGCATGTTTGATCATGTTTGTGGCCTGACAAAGCGATATATTCATACGTTGATGATTTAGTTAACTAAGATTTTTGTTAGATACTATTAATAGACTTTTTAGTGAATCTGTGGGGACATTCTTGTTGCATTTTTATTGCATAATTTTTTAGCAAAATTTCTCGCATTTTTGTTAGATGCTATCATCATATGTTAGAACACACGAGTCGAAGCATATGTTTTTAAAGCTGTTTAGCGAGCGCACATTTGTGGCCTGACAAAAATTTTTTTCAGTTAGGTAACATTCCTACTGTTTAATATCTCTTTTTCATAGCGATGATTTTTAAGGCGTACGATTATGAATTCTATGTTTTTTTGGGAACATGTTGCAGCATATATTTCATTGTACGAGCGTCAAAAAGTGTAACGTAATGTAATCGTATCTCACCTAATGTAGACTTTGGTCAGATATTTGGCACGCTACAAGCGCGCTTGGCTAATATCCTTTACGATGCTTTAATGTTTGTCCAGTCTGGTTTGTCAAACTGGTTGCTTCAGGACATTTGGTATTATTTTTGTTATAGCACTACGTTTTAAGAAAGGGAAAAGAGAGTTTGAGGTAAGCTGACATTGCTCACTGAGAATGGTTGTATGCGATCGTATGCTGTACGTTTACAATGAAGTTTTGTTGAAATAACATGTTTGTTAATTTCCATGTTATATCGCCAAATGTCACCAAATATACAACTAAATTGGATTAAAAGATTCTCAAGGAGAAAAACAGAAGCAGTAGTTTGATTACGTGACATGCGGTCAAGAAATATTCAAAGTTTCGATTCGATTCTGGTGGAATTTTGTCGTTATTTTGTCTTTTTAAATTCATATTTTTCTGCGTTCATCACTTTTGGCTATTTTTTCTTCCTATTTTCGGATGATAAAGCAAGCTAAAGCAAGCTGGACATAATCATGAAAACACGATATTTCTGTCGGGACAGTGTCCCTTTAGTTATAAATGTCCTCGGTTAATTTACCCATTTGCAAGTTATATAAGAGACTGACTAAATTAAACAACAATAGGTTTTACGAACTAGTGCTTTCAATTTCCTTGTAGGTTGACAAACAAATATAGAACTTTTCAATAAGTGTGCTTGTAAAAGCGATCAGAAACAATTTCACGAACGCTTTTGAATAAAAGAATTTTATTTTATCAAGGGGACTGTTTTAAGCGACAGTATTTTATTTTTAGTGAGTCATCGTACAGTGCACGGTGCCAGGATTAAATGTATTTTGCCGGTTGGCCTTTGATTTTTGTTCAATTTTTGTTAATTTTTAAGGCTCAAACCCACGCTTGTCAAAATTAGGCTCAAAATGTCAAACGATACAACAACACTGGCAACAATTTTATTTCAGTATTCCCATTTCTAAATACATGGTATTACCGAACCAATTACAATAAGTAAGGAAATTAAAATTACTTAAATTACAATAAAGAAATCTAGAATAAAAAATAATTTATTAAATTAAATTCATGTATTAATTGTAAAACAATCACAAGTACTATTGACTATTTTTTGTTCTTGTTTTCATTGCTTGAGTGACAAGAGCAGCAGTTAGCCTGCTAATATGTTGATCAGTATCAAAAAAACGTAAACCTCATGATAATCCAAATCTACTTTGTTTAATAATTTTGTCAAAAAAAGTATTTCGTAGCTCATCATATAACATACAGTACTGCATACAGTGAAATAAACTTCAACTGAATTAAGTGTATAGTGGGTGCAAATTCTAACTAAAGGTGTCCAGGAGTTTTAGGATTTGTAATTCGACCATTTTCAATTCTTAAGGTATGATTTCCTATACTGAATTTAGAAGTAATTTTTCTATGTTCAGGATATGGTTAATTAAATCGGAGTATTTCGTTTCACTTTTAAAGATCGAATAAAATTTATGTTTTTTTTATTTGCATTAATTAGATTGAGTTGGTGATTTTTTAGACGTGTAAAAATATTCTGTTTTGCCTTTGACAAGAAAAAAGATGGGATGCTTTAGTTTATCGCAGTCTTCTCAATATTGAAGTTTGTACAGAAAGAATCAATCTTACTAAACAAACCTGTTTTTATTTTCTTGAGCCATATCATTAGAAATGATTAAGCAGAGTTTTGCAATACTGTCATCAGGTTGATTTTCCAGGTCAAACAAACCAGTGTCAAACAGTTAGATTTCAGTGAGGTTCGGGGGTTTTAGTTCATTTTAGTTTTTACTTTTTTAGGCCTCATTTTGGTTCATTTCGTGCCCAATTTAGTCTCTGCTTAAAGATATAATTGTGGTACGGTTTCCTATCGATGGTTTTAATATATCTGGTATTTTGTTAACAGTGACATTAAAACAAAAGTTAAGATGAGGGGATGAACACTGAGTAAGTTTACAAGAACTAAATTTCCACCTGAAACAGATTTTGACGATAAGATTGATGATGATCCCAATAATGAAAACAGAGAACAAAGTTGTAAAGAATTTTACTTGAAAGGAGGAATGAAACTTTTTCGCAGAATGAAAGCTAAATCATTCATTTAGTTATGTTTAATAAAAAGGATGCTGAAGATTAATTGCAGAGAGCTCTTGATGCTTATCCCATGTAAAAAAAAAAAGATTTCAGCAAGTAAAACGTGTTATATTCGAAAGGAAAGAAAGGAGAACTCTTAAGAAAAAGCCATGGGAGATCCTGAAAATAAGGAACGTGATCAGTTAGATACTGTAGCTCCGCCTGCTCAACGTAACGATGAGCAGGATATAAGTGAAGAAACACAATACAGTGAACTGTTTGGTTGTTTTAACCCATGTTTAGATAACAATCACCAAGGGAACAATCTTTTAAGTAATGCTGGAATTTTTTCAGTCTACAGCAAATGATAATGAAAAGCTGATAATTAATCGTATGGATGATAACAGTTATAAAGAACTTGTTCATTCTTTGAACTGAGAACAAATGGAGTTTTTTTTACCATATGTTACTCTCTGTTAAAAACGACGAGAAGCAATTGACACTTTTTAAGTAGTGGCGCGGGTTTAGGGAAGGCAACAGTAACACAATGTTTGTATGTAGCTCTTGATAATAAACCAGGAGAAAATCCAGACGGGTTGAAAGTACTCAGGAAATTTGCTCCAGACACAAGACAAGAGGACTGCATAACCATTACAAATTACATACAAACAAAATTGTCAAAAGAGAAATTGAACTCAAGAAACCACGCACTATAACCTAAATGTCCAATTGCAACTTCAAAAACAACATTCGGACATAATATGACAGCATTGCATGATGGGAAAAACTTACAGGAGATAGCTCAAAGGGCACTTTGATTATGAATAATTAACGGTAAGATAAGTTCTAGCCTTTTAGCGAGAGCTTTCGACGCGATTTTGACATCAACATTTAAAAGAGAAATAGGACTCCAGTTTTTTTATATATAGCTTATCTTTGCCTTTCTTTTTAATCAATTTGATGATGGCCATTTTCTGTGAATTTGACAATTCTCCACAATCATAAGCTTCGTTTAAACTATCGACAACAAGGTGGCCTACTAGAGGCCAGAACGACTTATAAAACTCTACTGTCAAACCGTCATTACCAGGTGCTTTACCATTTTGAAAAGTGAGCAGAGATCGAAAACATTCATTGAAAGTTAACTTCCCTTGGCATTTTTCTTTTTCTTCCTCGTCCAGCTTGGGGATATCTTGGTTGTTAAGAAAATTCATAGTAACAGTCTCAGCATTGTCTGAAACGGATTTCTGGTACAAAGAGGAGTAAAAAGATTTAAGCTCAGCTAGAATAACACTAGGATCAGTAGAGAAACTGTTGTCGTCCAATTTTAACTTTCTAATACAACAAGAGCTATTATTGTACGATTCCAGTCGTAAAAAGTAACTCTTATTTTTTTTTCACCTTTTTCAAACCAACGAGCACGAGAGCGAATAATAGAACCTTGTATTACATAGTCATACGCAGATTCATATTGTATTCGTTTTTCTTTCAATTTTGACAGATTTTCGACTGTCGGAAATTCATCTCATTTCTCCTCCCAACATTTTACCTCTTTTTCGAGGACTGATAGCTGATCAACACGTTCTCTTGCTTTTCCTTTACTATAACCAATGGTCTCTTTCCGTATTCTATATTTAATTAAGTCCCATAAAAGACGTTTACTAGTGATTTATATTCCTCTAGCCACGCAGGGTATGAATGATTAATTAGGTTAGTGTAAACAGGATCATCGACAAGACTTGAGGTAATATATCAAACACGAGGAACAGTGTTTCATCAGATTTCCAAACACCGAGAAGTGGATTGGAAAAACGAGGCGCAGCCGAGTTTTTTTAAACCACTTCAAGGTGTTTGGAAATCTGATGAAACACTGTTTCGAGTGTTTGATATAGCTTCTCAAACTGATCGTTAAATGCGGAGAAAACGAAGGAATAAAATCGCCAAAATCTATGCAAATTAAGAAACGATTTCAAAACCTCCTTCACGGTAGTGATTTCCTTTGTGTTCTCGTCATGAATTATTAATGAGTTTGAGAAATAAATTTTCAATAGGATGGTCCTCGAGTATATTGTTTTCAACTGTTTTCAACTGTTTATTAATAATCACAAATTTTACATAAAGCAATATCCACTGCCCGCAGTTAGCAGATTAGCTAGTCGAGGCGGGCAGTGGTTACACGTATGTAATACATATACAGACAGAACACAAGAAAGACTATATTCCGCGATGCTTTTGAAATTTAAGGTAATCGCTGAGTGGTCTGTCTTTATTGCAGGGATAATATCAGTAGAAAAAACCTCTTCTTGACATGAATTACTGATCAACCAGTAATCAAGCCTACGTTGTATAGCTGAGGTTACTTGCCTCCACGTAAATCTCTGTTTGTCTGGGTGACGGATTCTCCAAACATCGATTAAGTCATTAGCTGACATAATGTCTTTAATCTTATTAACACTTTTCTCTTTAATTTTGGGGTGACCACCTAGAAAATCCAATTTTTCGTTAAAATAGACATTTAAATCACCTCCAATAATAATTTCCCTATTAGAAACAAAATCGAAACTTTCCAACTTCGTTTCGATTCTTTTAAAAAAGGTTTCCTGTTCATGAACTTTATTCGGTGCGTATTGATTGACAAACAAGAAGAGGGAGCCCTGAACTAGAGCTTCTAAAAATATGAAGCGACCATTGGGATCGCATTCAATTGTTTTCTGTTCAAAATCTAAACCTTGTCGTACTAAAATTAAGGCACCTCTACTGTGATTGGAGCCATGCGAAAATAACATCCTGCCTTTCCATTGCGTTTTCCAAAAATTTTCGTGTTGAAAAGTGCTATATGTTTCTTGAAGAAAACATTAAAGTCTGTCTTTGTTTCCATTTGTTTTAACAATTAGAAAAAAAAACGCCTTCTAAATAATAGAACGCAATCAACGAAAATTCAAACAAAACAAACGTTTGCACCTTGTTTGCACCTTGCGAAAAAAATTTGGCAACATATGCAAATCTGAGTTGAATCCGTAACAACTTACCAAACAGAAGACTTAATGAACCGAAAAGCAGAAACATTGGATTTGTAATAGAATTAGAAAAAAATAAACTTACACTTAAATTATGAAAAAAGAAAAAAAAAACAGAAAGCACTTACCTCAAGTTACGTTATCCTATAAAGCTCCTGCTACCATATCAATAAACAATGCATAGATGAATACAGCAATATCTATTTATAACGAGAGCAGTCAATCAGAAAACAAACTTAACTAGAAATTAGTTGAATGTTCTTATTCTGGAATTAGGTGACCATCGATATATAAGAGGTCCAGTTTACTTTTGCTGAAGTAGGCGGTTTTGCCATTTTCCTTGGCTTCCTTGAGCTTGTTTAATTGTCGTCGTCTTGATTGTTGAATTGTTTCCGGGTAGTCTGAGAACATAAATATATCTTTATCCCGGAGATTTCTTCCTCGTGATTGAATTCTTTCTTTATCGGGATACTTAAAAAATCTGGCAATAATAGCTCTGGGCCTTCTTGAACTTGGTTTTCCTAGATGATGAACACGTTGAAATTGAATTTGGTTTGCATCTTCTACGTCCAGTTCGTTGTCCATGAAATTTTGCAGAATGGCAAGGGTTTGTACCGCGGTTTTGTCTTGTTCTTCAGGTAGTCCTGATATAATTAAGTTTTCTCTTCTAGAATAAGACTCCAAATACAATAAATCTTTCCTGAGACGATTAATCTCTGATTCCTGTCTTTTAATAGTGTTTTCAGTTTCTTCATGGTCCTGTTTTCTTTCCTCGAATTTCTTCGATAAAAAGTCCGTGCTCTCTGTAAGGTCGTCAATTGTTTTCTCCTGGACGCGTAATTTTGAATCCAAGGTTTCGAACTTGATATCTAATTGATTAACACGGGTCTCCAGCACATCGAATTTAGCTAGGGCTTTATTTAGGAGAGCTTCTACGTTGTCGAGCTTCTGAACCTTGTGTAGAATCTGCTGAATGCTCTCACTGACATCGGCGGCCATATTTGACTCCATGAAAACCTCGTCTTTGTCTACACTGGAGTGGTTTTTCTTCTTTTTATCTGCTGGCGACAAGCTTTCGCTGTCTTTACTCGAGTTGCTGCTCCGATTTTTCCTTTTTTGGCTCTCAGCCATAAAACACGACAGAAAAATAACTATGGCATTTACAATGGCACGCGGAGCTTTTTGGGCACGTCTTACTCCGACGACATCCTGCCCAGTCCCCATATATTTTAGTTTATGTCCATGACTATATGGCTTTCAGCCATGGAATACATACCGCAAAATCTCTCCGTGTGATGACTTAAGAAGCAAAATAAAGAACTGTAGCGTACAATTGCAAGTTTCCAAGACAATGTAAGGCTTTCATGGATGGATAGGACCGTTTGATATTGTGTTCGCCGCTTATTCCTGTGGGATTTTTGTCCCGGCAAGTTTTGTGTTTTATATCACTCGCAATTTGCTTAGCGATCAAGCTTTGAAGTGTCGGCCAATGAATGTAGTGTAGTCTTCCTTTTGAACCCGTGAATATTTGAAAGCGTAATGAACGGGTTATCGGTTACGGTGGCTAATTTAAATTCACTCACTCACTCGCTCCTTCCATCAGCTGTAGACTTGGTAAGTAATGCTTTGTTACGAATGCGTTTCGTAACAACACCAACGTGAATCCAGCGATAACAATAATTAATTTGATGTAAACGAATGTAAACAACAATAAGCTTAAAGATGTTTTGCATTTGGAGTCTTTAGTGCAACATTAAAATCGATCTAAAAGGATTTTTCATCTGAGACACGCGTTTTAATGACTATCCTTGAAATAATAAAGTTTAGTCATAATTGAGTTGAGTTCCTCGATAGTGTAGTGGATTGAGGTCATGGCTTAGTTCCTGGCCGAGACAGTCGAAAGGCCCGAGTTCGAGTCACGCTCGGTTTTCTTTCTTTTTTATTTTATACTGACTGGACATTATGAAAATGATATATTTTTTTTGCGTTCGTCATAATCTAAAAAACGTGCAATCAGACATTTCATTTGCCCTTGTAATCACTTTTATAAAGAGAAAACACAGTGCCCATTTTAAATAATTTAAAAAGATTATTGCAAAAGTTTATTGCTGATTTTGAATGCGAGCTAATGTAGTTTTCGTGCGGTCTAGTCAGGTGATTAATGACGTCACAGCAATAACGTTAATATTACACTTGCTTTGATGACCACAAAACATGTTTTGGCTGCTCTTCATTTAAAACTTGGGGATAATTTTTGAAGTAGTTCTCAGTTCCCATTTTTGCATAGCCCCTTACGCGCCCTCTAATTGGTTGAAAATCATTTACCAGAATTCTTTGACCCTTTTTTTATCTCGTTAATGCACAAGCGTAAACGAGATATGGTATACAGTACAGATATGCAAATTAGAAACTCCATGTCCCTCAGTCGTAAACGTTTTCCGGGGGGGGGGGTACTCCTTTATATTAGCTATATAACAGAACCAAAGGATATGGTCTGAAATAGGGTAAGGGTTTCAAAAAGCGCGCCGCACACCCCCAACCAAATTTTGAGGAAGTACGCAACTTTTTTGTTGCGGATTAGAAAATATTCACGTCCACACGTAGCGTATTCGAATCGCATTTGCCGTCCACACGTATCCGGATTCGCTCTAGCAGCCAGGGCTTCTCTTTAAATGTTGCCAAAAAAGCATATAAGCATATAAGTCCATATAAGTCCAAAAGAAATAAGTCCATGTAGAAGTGAAGCAATAACAATTAGGTCGGCCATGTTGAATATTCGCGTGGATCTGATACTGTTACGTCAGCGTATTCAAAAATATCCGGATTCGACCGTCCACAGGATGCAGTACTCGAAGTGAATTCAAAAATTTCCACTCTGGAGAGGGAATTCAAAAAGTTGCGAATTCATGAGCCGAATTCGCTGGATACGTGTGGACGGAAGGCCAATCCACTACAAAAAAGTTGCGGGTTCAAAAATATCCGGATACGTGTGGACGGGGCCTCAGACTACCATGGATATTTATGTCACGCTAAGTTAACATTTATTAGGCTTATTCGCTCAAATCCCTGCTCGCAAAGGCATGAAGCGCCGAAAGCGTGGATTCTCGCGCGTGTCTGCAAGTCAATTTAATGTGTAACGTTTCGTTTCAGACAATGGCCTATTTATGTCACGTTTAGATGTTTTGAATATGCTAGAAATAGTTTTTGTAAAGTCGCGACTCGATGTGACAATTGTTTTTTCTAAGTGTCGATAACAGCGATTTTATAGTGTTTATTGTATTCTTAGTTAGTACAAGTCTTTCCAGCTTTGAGCGTACATTTCTTCTCCGAAGAAAATTACGGTTTGATTATGCAAGAGTATGGAAGAGCTAGAAGTCATGATTTTGCTGACTTTAAACTGATTACGGTTATTTGTTGGTTATTTGTTTTTCAAAGTATCGAGAACACAGCGATTTTTTTAGTATTTATTGTATTCTTAGTCAGTACAAGTCTTTCCAGCTCTGATAGACTATGAGCAGTCTCTCTTTCCCAGCTTAGTCCGTCGAGCGAGAAACGAAAAAACAACGAACGGATAATGGCCGCGCGAAACTGGGGGCGAGGCAGGCGCGCGGGAAAAGAGAGACTACAGACTAAGCCCAGGCGAATGCACGTTCACGGTCGAGTGATTTTTCGGTGTCAGATTTACTTCTCTTGACATCCTGTAAATCTACATGTCATCACAATGCGGGAGATCTAACCTGAAACCAAATCCCTTTTAGTGCGAAGAGAGTAAAATGCCGAGAAATAGATGAGTTCTCCGAACGATACTCCAAAAAAAGCCATAAGAGGTTGACCAGCAAAGGAACCTTCTTGCACGATTTTTGCCGTGTCCGCAGATGTAACTTCAAAAGTTATTACAAGCGCAACACCACGGGAAACCACAACCAACAGACTTGACCTCCAGTCCGTTGCACGCGGCTTTTGAAAGGTTTTAAAACTCAGTCTAAACGAAAATCATCCTTAACAAACGGCTAAATATAGAATAGAGGTTTTGCACGGCAGCCATGTTGCATGGCAGGAACAATAGATTCTTTTCCCTGTGGGAAAGAATGTTCTTTCTAATGCATAACATTTTCATTGTTCCTGCCATGCAACATGGCTGCCGTGCAAAACCTCTATACCCGTTCAAAACCTATAGAAGGAGCACATGGCATTTAAAACATGAGGAAAGAGTCGTGCAGGCCTGCCAACCCCATTTTACACTGTGTGAGATTCTTCAACAACCACCATTTGAATGAAATAGTGGCGTAAACGAAGCAGCGTGACATTAATAGTAGGAAAGACATTCACGGCCAACAGACAATTTTTGATCCTGTCATGTCCGGCATTTCAGAAAGAAAAGTTAGAGAAATTCAAACCTTTCCAACATAAAAATCTACATGCCGATATTAATGGCGAAAACAACGCACCGACCGCCAAGCAAAAAAGGACGCTGAAATGAGGTCAAAATCTACAAGCGCAACATCACGGGAAACCACAACCGACAGACTTGACCTCTTGTCTATTGCTCGTGGCTTTTGAAAGGTTTTAAAACTCATTCTAAACTAAAATCCTCTTTAACAAACGGCTAAATGTAGAATACCCGTTCAAAACCTATAGAAGGAGCAAATGGCATTTAAAACATGAGGTAAGAGTCGTGCAATCATGTCAACCCCATTTTACACTGTGTGAGATTCTTCAACAACCACCATTTGGATATACGGCCCTGTGTCTTCTGATTTCAACAAATTTTGAAATTCCTCCGATAAACAGGCCTCAGCACAACAAAATATAAATCTAAAATTCCCTTCAGAGATGGCTTTCATGCAATCTGCGTCGTTCTCATTCAAATGGATGGCAGGAAGGCCAAGTTCAGTTAATTCGTTGACTGCCGTGTTCGACCACGATGCTGTTGAGAGGCGAAATCACAAGAACACTCGTTTTCGGGTTCGAAGATAGTTTTGTTTGGCAAAACACTTGATATATTATAAGGCTCTTTCCGAACATAGTTAGCAAAATAGCAAGGAAATCGCATCCGTCGATAAGAGCTTCAACGCTTCGATATCTGCTCTGGTTTCAACGATTAAACTCTGGGAAATCGAGATAAACATTCCTGGAGCTTGTCAGCCATGACATTGATCTTGAGTGTTGACAACTTGTCACCGCGGCGTTACCGCTTGTTGAAAGATCTTCCATCAAGAGCCAATCCGATTTTTGAGTTGTGAGAGCAACTAATAATTCAAACGCCTGGGCTTAGTCTGTAGTCCGTCTTTTCCCGCGCGCCTGCCTTGCCCCCAGTTTCGCGCACCCATTATCCGTTCGCTAATGTTTTTTGTTTCTCGCTCGACGGACTAAGCTGGAAAAGAGAGACTGCTCATAGTCTACGGCTCTGAACGTATATTTCTTCTGCGAAGATTTTGTTTGCCATGATATAGCTTAGACATTGGGTGTTGCTCTATTTTGGAATACTGAATCATTGCCATTATTAGATTTAGCTTCATGCTTCGATGTGCTGATGCTGATAAAAAAAATTACAGTTTTATTATGCAATAGTATGCAAGAGAAGTCATGATTTGGCTGACGTAGCTAACTAAAGTTTATCATTTTGTGCAAATGTAGAAAGTTTTAATTTGGTGGAATTCACTCTATAATTGCGTTCGTTCACAAGTCAAATAGGCCATTTCCGAGTTACGTTATGCCTCGTTGTCAAAGCGAGGCTAGGTGCACAACCTTTCATATGGAAATAAGTTTTATTTGCATTTGAATAAAACCTCATTTCCATATGAAAGGTTGTGCACCTAGCCTCGCTTTGACAATGAGGCATAACGTAACTCGGAAATGGCCTATTGTGTTTGCCGTGAATTGAATGACAAACCAAGCATTTCAACAAGCCATTTCAGTGACTCGATTCAAAGACATTGGCACTATTAGGGACGACGTTGACAGGCCTGAAATGACTCCTTTGGGTTTCGTGGTGTTGTGTACTAGACCTTCAGAGTTTAGCTCTTACGTCTTTAGAATGTTTAGTTATGCCGTCATTTGTTTGCTAGCGCGAAAAATAATAGGGCTAGAGTTTCTTTGTCTTTGTTGCAAGATAAGTAGTAGCCGCAATGTTTCGTATTAACGAGATGGCTCTCAGAGCCCTTTGATTAATAAAAGAAATAGAAAACACTCTTTTCATGTTTCCACACTTTGAGAAAGCTCGCAATAAGTAGCGTTTACAACATGAGCGGCCGTGTTGTATCAGATGATAGATCTTATACAACACGGACGCGAATGTTGAACACCACTCATAAATTGAAAATGAAATGCTAATTAGTTACAACCACAGTAGACATCCACTAGTGCATGGTTGTGACCAATGAGCATTTCATAGCTGTTCTGTATGAGGATTACAAGCCTTCATAAAATTTTCATTTCTTTTGAATTTCCCTTATGAATTAATAATGAATTTTATAACTGCGAAAACACGAGCCGAAGGCTTTATTTTGTTCTTCCACTCGATTACACCGATCGCCATACACATTTCAATCCAAAGTCAGCAGTACCAAAAGATGAACAAACCAAGTACAATGGTAGATGCTCTTATACACAACGAATACTGCTTGTGCGATATCTTTGTCTTAATTTCTGCAAAAGAAAAAAAAAAACATTACCCTCTTGCTCCAGTCCTTTGGAGGATACATTTTTTTTGGAATTGAGATTTCATAAAAATGATAATAAAAAAAAACAAACATATTTCTATAACTCAGCCATCAGTGGCGTTCAATACCAATTTGTATTACACGTACCTTATATTGCATGTACCTTAAGTGAGCCATTTCCCAAGCAACCGATCATTTCAAGTTTTATGACTTGCATGTAAAACCAACAAAGGGAGCGATTGAGGATTGTTCATTTCCCTATTTGTCAAATGGTTCATAATATTAAAACATGATTCAATTTCATTTCAGATGGAGGAATTTTATGTTTGATTTAACAGCCCAGCTCGCCTTGACTCACATGGCCTTGTCATGGACAGATACTTGAATTAGTCCTTATCTGAAGTCCTGGTAACATCATGTATGGTTTATCTCTCATTGTTTCTCTTCTACTGCACGCACGGTGTATTTAAATTGTCAATTATCTTATGGCTTGGCGATAATCTTTATCTCCTAACTTTTAGAACATTCTGGACTAAAATGGAATTGGATCGGATCCCATATTATTCCTTCGTATTCTCCATTTCATCAGATCGTACCATGTATGGAATTGGATCGGATCCCATATTATTCCATCGTATCCTTGGAGTTAGCCGGATCTCCGAGGAAACGATGTAGTTGAACGGACCTCCAAGGAAACAATGTAGTTGAACCGGACCTCCGAGGAAACAATATAGTTGAACCGGACCTTGTATAGCGCCATACTCACGGTCAGCGGTTAATCAATATAATACTAGCCTCGATTTCATATCAATGTGACACACATGACTGCCATTACATAAAGTAAACTTCGAGTTTTGCGGCGAGTCAGGGCCTGAGGGGGATTCAAGTCAGGGTTTATATTCTTTCCACAAAACAAATAATGGACAAAACGAACGAAGATCGCGATCATCTTATAAGGCGCACTACCAGTGTGCTGAGGACGGTACTACATGAACTTGAAGGACCACCTGCCCCTTCTTAATTTTTTAAATATATTTTTTACGCAGTTGCTATTTGTACGGCACCCGTACGCGGACTTCGAATTGCTATTCATACGGAAGTCCAACACTTTCGACAATTTTCGATGTTATTCTTCACTTTTGTTGTTCCACAATATTAAATGTTTGTTTAGCTGTACGAAGCGCTTCTGGTAAGCGATGTTGATTTGGCTCAGACCAATTTGCTGAGTGAGTCTCTGTATACTACGCAAATTTTTAAGCAATTTCTTTATAACATACATGTACAGTTGTACTGTCAAATATTCCATAAGCTTAAGCTTAAGCTTAAGCTTATATCAAGCTTAAACATTACATAGAGATGGTCTAAATCCTAAATATGACATCCATTATTAATACATATGCATACTTAAAAAATATATTTAAAAAATTAAAATACATGTGTGTATATATATACTTACAAATTAGTGTGGGAAGGGAGATATGGACAACTAATTGCCTCATAATCTTTGGATCACCAACCTATTCTCGTTAGGAAGGCGATTCACAGCGATTTCTGAAATATATACATAGACAGTTAAAGTGAGAACAGAAATTTTCACAACAAAGGTTATCAGTGAAAAAGTGCCTCAGCCGGGATTTGAACCCGGGTCTCCTGATGACCAGACAGATGCCTTAACCACTAGGCCACTGAGACAACCACACTTACACAAACACAAACAACACATTTGTGGCTTCATAGTGGAAAGCTCTTGGGAGACATTTACACAAATTCTGCAATTAGTCATTCAGCCATTCACAGTCCACTCCCCAAGGAAATTAAATTACAAATAAGTGTGGGAAGGGAGATATGGACAACTAATTGCCAAATAATCTTTGGATCACCAACCTATTCTCGTTAGGAAGCTCTTGGAAGACATTTAATTTCCTTGGGGAGTGGACTGTGAATCGCTGAACGACTGGGTAAAGTGACGCGATCCAAATTCCACTATGAAGCCACAAATGTGTTGTTTGTGTAAGTGTGGTTGTCTCAGTGGCCTAGTGGTTAAGGGATCTGTCCGGTCATTAGGAGACCCGGGTTCAACTCCCGGCTGAGGCACTTTTTCACTCATAATCTTTGTTGTGAAAATTTCTGTTCTCACTTTAACTGTCTATATACATATATATATAGCGAAGCTCTGAAAACAAACGATTCTAGCTGTTTATACTTAACTTTAACTGAAATTATCTGCAGTGCTTCAGCTTGATGCAGCATGCTGCACTGCTGACGATGTTGAGGACTCGATGCTAGTACTATTACGACCAGAGATAGAAACAGAAAGGGCAGGTGGTCCTTCAAATTCATGTAGTACCGCCCTCGGCACATTGGTAGAGCGCCTTATATAAAGATGATCGCGATCTTCTTCGTTCGTTTTGTCCATTATTTGTTTTGTGGAAAGTATAATATACAGCTATTTCAATTAACTTTGTCGGATGAAAAAGGCGAAAAGCCAAGACCGCAAGGTAGCATGGGATTTTTATTCAATGGCTTTTAACCCTAACCCATACTACCTTGCGGTCTTGGCTTTGAGCTTTCATCCGACAACGTTTACTGAAATAGCTGTATACAGATAGGCTGAGCCTAATAGTGTCGCTGTGTGAACAAGCTTAACTAAGGTTGAACTTAACTAAGGTGAAAGGTCGGAAGCACAAGAATTAAGATTGACGACCCGGCTATTTTTTCAGTTTTAATAATTCTCGAAAACAGTATTACGCGACCGTCTGCACGGTACATTTAGACCGTACAAAAGTTCACAAAAACAACTTTTCCTCCGTCTAGAATAACTAGTACGACTACTTTCCGAATAAAATACACTTGTTACTTGTCAAAAATTGCCCGAGAAACTGATTTGGAAATCAAAATTGCAAAAATGCACAAACAAATTTGCATAAAGCGACGCGAGTGAAGTCTAAGTCTTGTTTTGTTTACTTGAAATCGATTTTCAATCTATGTAATGAATGAACAAACACAAAAATAGACAACGCAATCTTCTTTCGAAAAATTTTACTTAAATCTCCATTAATTTTTGTTTAAAAGCAAAACGCGTATCATTTATAGCGCATCAAGCTGCCTTCGATGAAATTCAAGAAATCGCTACAACTGAAGTTAAGCACGTTTCAAAAACAATTCTCCAAAACTACAAAAGTCAATCACAGATTGATATCAAGATAAATTCCCATCAAAAAATGTAATCTGTTTTACCTTTGAGTCCCTTGCTTGCTTGTTAATTCTTTAAATCTCCGCTACTTTGGTTCTGAAATCCATAATAAAAACAAACATATCTCCCCGCATTGAAAAACGTATGAAGTTGCTTGAAGCAAGATTTTATCCCAGAAAGCTCTTCTTTTTCCACTGAAGCAGCTTCTGAGTATCCCTTAATTAGGCCTCCTTGTCTTGAGTAGCAAACCGCGAAAAAATGCAGGGAAATAACGACTTTACTTCTCCGTTAAACACTGACCAGCGAAAGATCTAAATAATAACAGTGTTTACCGAGCTGATGGCTGTGTAGCCACGCGAAAAACAAAGCCCGAGCTACCAAACCCTGCGCGATGTACGGATGCGCCCGCGAAACATTCCGCGAGCCATGACCATGAAAAATGACCGGCATGGTTCTATGCCTGGTTCTATGAGTATGGGGCTCCGCGCGGGTCTTCGGCCCGCAGAGCTCCGCTATAAACCCTGACTTGAATCCCCCCTCAGGCTCTGACCCGCCGCAAAATTAGAAGTTTATTTTATGTATTAGCAGTCATGTGTGCCACATTGATATGAAATCGAAGCTAATATTATATTGATTAACCGCTGACCGTGAGTACGGCGCTATACGAGGTTCGGTTAACTACATTGTTTCCTCGGAGGTCCGGTTCACCTACATTGTTTCCACGGAGATCCGTTTCGACTACATTGTTTCCTTGGAGGTCCAGTTCACCTACATTGTTTCCTCGGAGGTCCGGCTAAACTCCAAGGATACGATGGAATAATACGGGATCCGATCCAATTCCATACAGGGTAGGATCCGATGGAATGGAGGATACAATGGAATAATATGGGATCCGATCCAATTCCATTTTAGTCCAGAATACCCCTCCATAGAAAAGACCCTGGGCAATAGAGTGGTCAGAGGCGGATCCAGAGGAGGGGTTGAGGGGGTCGCAATCCCCCCTTTGAGCAGCATTGTTTTCATTTGTTTGACTCTTCAGAAAGATAATAGAATAAAATTGTTTTATACGTAGTTGTTTCGCTTCCACCAATTAACTGATTGTAAAGTTAGGAAAAGATAATGTACATTTCGCAATAGTAGGACGTTAACATGTGAAAAGATCGTGTCAGGATCCAATCGATCATTTCAAAAAATCTGTGGCTATTCCCCTTCTTGATTCCCTGATTATTCAAATGCAAGACCTATTTTCTGACGAGGATCGCCTCTAGTATCATCAATCAAAGTCAATAACACCCTGGAGCTATCTGATGAAACAGACGGCATGTTGTACTGGGAGAAAGAATGTCCATTTCTTAAATCCCTTTGGAATGAGCTGCGAAAATGGCAAACTACGTGGCAGTCAGCAGAGAAGGAACTTCTAAGCAATCTTGTACCAGCACTTGGTGTGTGCGAGTAGAGTAGCCGGAAGTCACTAAACAGGAACTATGAACCGGAAGTCTACAATTTAATATATGCGAGCATAAATTTGCATGCAAAATCGTGACACAAAAAATAATAACAAGAGGCTGCAAGCAGCTATACTCATGCGCATGCGTGAGAAAGTTTTATGATATATATATTAAACATGATAAGTAATATATCAACAACGAGTGCGAGGGTTTCATCAGGGGTCCCAAACACCGAGAAACAGATGAAAGCACGAGGCCGCTTCGGCCGAGTGCTTTTATTGTTTCAAGGTGTTTGGAACGCCTGATGAAACCCGAAGCACGAGTTTTTGATATAGCTTCTCAAACATGCATCACGAAGCAAGAACAATGAAAAAATGTCTCACTGATTTGGCAAATAAATTTGTTTTTTGGTATTGTTTTAGAGTAATTAGCATTTTAACAGTAGTGTCACAAGTCCCTGAAAAGTTTATTGTTAAGCGGAACACATATATGTCCGCTTGATTTCAATTCAATCATTGTTAATCAGATATGGCGTTGTCACGTTTTCGTGAAGTGAAAACAGCCGAGGAGGAGGTAAATCTGGTTCGAAATGCGGTACCCAAGTCGACTCAGTACAAGAATAAATGGGCGTATGGAATATTTGAAGAGTGGCAAAAGTACCAATTGTTGAGGTCGCAGGTTTATTTAAAACGTACGATTTTCATGAAGTTGAGTCGGTGGATACACCTTTGGTCGAGATGAGTGTGTTGTCCATTAATTATTGGCTGACCAAATTTGTCCAGGAGGTTGCGAAGCCATCCAGAGAACGTTACCCTCCGAAATCCCTATACGGTATAATTGCAGGCATTCGTGCTGAGGTTTCCGATATATTGGCACCTAAGTGCAGCTCTACAAGTAATGTTTCTTCCAGTAAAGAGGTGTCAGAAACTGCTGTAGAAGTTGGTAGTTCAGCAAGTACTTGTGAATTCATGGCCTATCCATATTTCAATAACTGTACCGTAAACATTAATGTAAATGGATTATCCAAAAATGAACGAACGTAATTGCGTTTTGGGATTACTAGCGGTAATTAAAAGCTTGTCTATTCACTTCGGTGTTTGTGTCATTAATATTTAAATTAGGATAACCCTGTACCACATGGGTTTGACGTTTTATGAAACTCTAGAGTTTGATATTTCATCAAACTATCGTGGAAAGGCCTCTGTCCAGTGTTTCATCGGGGTTTCAAACCATATGCCCCTGACCAAATTGGGGTATCCTGATTGGCTTGTAACTTGATGAATTATTAATGAGTTTGAGAAGAAGATGTCCGACATGGAGAAGAGTTACTCCTTTCAATCAGTCATCGTTCCTGCAAACCACGTTGGCTGTACCACAATGAAGCCAGTGATTCATCTGAATGTTATATATACCTAACGTGAACATTAGTTATGTATTAGGGACGGACCATTATTTTTTTGACGGGGGGGTTGGAAAATTTTCGCATGCAAACATTTTTTTTATATGCCGCACCTGCTGCAAACAATTTATTTTGTCTCCGTCCAACTGCTATACTTCCAGCAAACAATTTTTATTTATTTTTTGCTTGCATACAATTTATTTCAGTGTTTATAGCCTCTGCAAACAATTTATTTCAAAATTTTCCAAACCCCCCCCCCGTCAAAAAAATAATGGTCCGTTCCTAAGTAGGGTTGTAAGAGATGCTGTCGTGACGCTTCAGTAACGCTGTTTTACCGGAAGTGAAAGTATCCGGAAGTCACTAAACAGGAAGTGTAAATGGCAAAGCTATGAACCGGAAGTGCCAATTTAAAATATGCGTGCATAAATTTGCATGCAAAATCGTGACACAAAAAGTAAAAAGAAAAAAAAGAAAAACAGAGCCCATTTTATAACTCATGCCGCTACGCCCATGAGTAACAAGAGGCTACTATTGTAGCCTACACTCATGCGCTTGCGTAAGAAAGTTTTACGGTTTATTTTAAACGGGTCACGCACCCCTCCCCCGTCAACGAATTATCACACACGACATGTTGATTGAAGCTACCAATTTTTCTGTACTTGCTTTGAATATTTAATTTGTTGATTCCTGATCAAACCCACACTAGTCTAATACTTCCCAAACCGTGAATTATTTCTATTTCATTGGGTTATTCCAGAAAAAGTAAAATGGACATTCAAAAATGTTATTTTCTTTACCGTAGTTTTCCAGGAATGCTTGAAAATTCTTAGTAAAGTCTGCCGCTTCGCGCTTCGAGATGTCCCGCTTTGTGATAAATCACAGGAAGATTCCATCGCTTTCAGCTCTCTAACCGCCACTTCAAAGGCATGCAAATCGTCTTAAGGACGTTTTCTTTCCATTTCGATGTCTTGAAAGGCGTGTTTACATTTTGGTAATGGAAAATGAACGTCTGAAAAATTGAAGTGTAGAGTACAGAAGGAGCCATATTTGTTTGAAATCTGAGTCTTCTCCAAGTGACAAACCGGTTCTCTCTAGTCCCCCCTAAAATCCAGACGTGCTCAGTAGACATATTCTGATTGGTTTAACCTTCCTGAAGCCTTTTATAACAATAGGGGACAAAAATAACTTTCTAGGGGAGGCAGGGGCGAGTTCGCGTACACTAAAATATGTGTGCATAAATTTGCATGCAAAATCGTGACAAAAACTAACAAGAAAAACGAAGCCCATTTTATGACCTCATGCCGCTTTGCGCATGAGGTAATAATAAAAACAAGAGGCTGCAAGCAGCCTATACTCATGCGCATGCGTACGAAAGTTTTATGATATATTTTAAACATGATAAGAAGATGTCCGATTTGAAGATTACTCCTTTCATTCAGTCATCGTTCTTGCAAACTGCGTTCTTTACTATTGAATGTTTTGTAAATGAAGGCTGTACCACAATGAAGCCAGTGATTGTTCTACGTCTTATATATACCTAACGTGAACATTGGTAATGTAAGTAGGGTTGTAGGAGATGCTGTCGTGACACTTCAGTAACGCTGTTTTTCCGGAACTGGGAGTAGCCGGAAGTCACTAAACAGGAAGTCTATGAACCGGAAGTGCCAATTTAAAATATGCGTGCATAAATTTGCATGCAAAATCGTGACACCAAAAAAAATAATAAAAAAAAGAAAACAGAGCCCATTTGATAACTCATGCCGCTACGCGCATGAGTAACAAGAAAAACGGAGCCCAAACCTTACCTCATACCGCTACGTGCATGAGTAATAAAAATAATAACAAGAAAAACGGAGCCGAAACCTTACCTCATGCCGCTTCGCGCATGAGTAATAATAATAACAAGATCAAAGGGCTCTTAAAGCCATCTCGTTAATGCGTTAGAACGTGAGGTTAATAAAAACAAAATAGAAGAATTGATAGTGAATATGGTAAAGATGCTGTTGTAGCGCACCTTTAGAATAAGTCTTCTTAAAATACGTACATGGAAACATCACATGATGCAAATCGTTCGCCCACACTAGAACTGTCCGCTTGATAGCAGAGGAAAACCTGCATCTTGACTCGCTCAGTATAGCGCAGTCGTTACCGGACTTTAAGTAAGAAATCGTTGGGATTGTACCCCTCTACGGAGGAAAGTGCTTCGACATCACCCTCCGATCTACAGAATCGGCCACGCGGTTGGCGGCATCGGGCTTTGACTGCGAAAGCCGCGTTATCCCTTTACGCCTTTCAGGGCAAAGTGCACTACACGTGTCATGCTTCGTTCCCGTTGAATTCCCCGATGAAAACCTGCTACAACTCGTGGAACAATACGGCGACCTCAAAGCGCGAGCAGTCCGCCGGCTTTGCTTCAAAGCCACGGGCTACGAGCACATCGAGAACGGCATCCGTGTCGTAGAATTCACACGTTTACCAAAGGCAGTGCCACGCAAATTAGTCACTCAAGGGCTCGAGTTATTTTTTTAAGTACACGGGCCAGCCAATACTATGATACCGGTGGCAGTCTTCCGAGCACGTTGTTAAAGACTGCCCGAAGGCGAAACGCCACAAGGCGAACCACGAGGCTCCAGCGCCCGGGGGGATGGCGTTGGGGGGGGGGGCACCAGAGGCCCACCCGGACCCCACTACCGCAACCAGCAACGACACTTCGAAATCGGCGACACTGCGAAATCGGCGCACAGTAACTACGGAAAGGGAGGAAACCGATTTAGGCATATTTTTTCAAATCCCTGTAACTCAGACGAAATTCAATAAAAACGCCTCATTTTAAGTATGTGATCTGTAATTTCTATATTCTAATGAAATATCGAAGAAATCCATCGAAAAAAGTAGGTAAACCTACATTTGCGGCGACCGAAATTTGCGGCTTGAAAGCATCGCTTTCGTTCAATAGGTGGTTTGCAATCAATCTCTAGAGACATAGATAACAATAGTGAAACGAACAAATGCTGGTGGACGAACAAAAGGAGCTAATGAGAGAACTATTGTTTATATCCACCAGCATGGCGGCGATGACGTAACATGAAAACCACCTATGTGCACCGCAACAGCTGGTGACGGAAATGACGCCATCAGGTTATTGTGCGCATGATCGGAAGTTTTTTTCAGACTTTATCGCATCCGCCGAAGGTTATGATTCGATTGCCCGTGTGCAGTTTCGCTGGATTTTAAGATGTAAATCTTGAGAAGTCTGCTGAAATTCTTTGCAAATTCTACTGTTTTAGTGTAAAATGGGTATTCTACATTTAGCCGTTTGTTAAGAAGGATTTTAGTGTGGACTGGGTTTTAAACTCTTTCAAAAGCCGCGAGCAACGGACTAGAGGTCGGTTGTGGTTTCCCATGGTGTTGCGCTTGTAGATTTTGACCTCATTTTGGCGTCCTTTTTTGCCTGGCGGTTGGTGTGTTGTTTGCGCCACTAATATTAGCACGTAGATTTTTATGTAAGAAAGCCGTTTAAATTTATTGTACTTTTCTCTCTGAAATACCGGACATGACAGGATCTGAAATGATCTGTTGGCGTGAATGTCTTTCCTGCTATTCGTAATGTCACGCTGGGCCCAGCTATTTTAGTTTTGTCTTTGCAGGATTTTTATTGTCAGGATCCAAGCTTTGTAGCAGAGAGAGCTGTAGCTTAATAAGCTATTCAACTTGTAGAGAGTTGAAGTTTGTCTCAGTCAAAGTTGTAATTTTAGCTCGCTGTTTATACTAAACCTCCACTGGCAATTTCGACAGTCTGGCAACTGCTTCCGTTTGAACACCAAAAGAAATTAAACACGCGTTAAATTTTGTGAATGATAAACCGGTTTATCAGGATTAAATATACTCACGGAAATGCCTGGTCACGCCCATGTACATTTCCCTGCAAGCTGACTGTAACTTCATATTATTGCGATCCTAGCGAGCTAGCACGTGCTGCAGTATTATAATTGTGAAATAGTCTTTTTAAGTTGAGCTTCCAAAAATGGTGACTTTTGAATTTAAATCTTGGTGCAAAACAAACCAACCGAAAGAAGCCACCATTGAGATTCTGAATAAAGAGGATCTCGATAATGAAGAGGCCTTGAACCCCTTACTTCAAGCGATATTGAAGGCTTAGAGTTTAGCGTGGGCCAGAAGCGTGTTCTGGAAGCGGCTTTGAGAAAGTTGAAGCAGGCAGAGGTGAAAGAAACGACGAACCAGCCAGATGTTCCTGTCACAACCAAGTCCCTAGCGAAGGATGGCGGCCTTGAGGAAATTCTAAAAAAGATTGAAGGCGTCGGTTCACTGGAGGACTCTTTCTTGGCCCTTGGAACGACCGACTTAAGCGGGTCAAGCAAGTCACCAGCAGCGCTAAACTCATCCACTCTATCACGACTGGACAACGACCCACACGTGGTTTTGGGCCGACAGCAAAAGGCGGGCAACAAACAAGGTGAGAAACGTTTGTTAATACCAGACTTTGTTAACCTGGGAACTTATGACAATAGCGAAGAAGAACAAGAGATTGGAAACACAAGCGGGGCAAAGATTGTTTTCCGTGCGGCAAAAGGGAAACCAAAGTTGGAACAAATTACCCTTTCAATGTGGGTTGCCGCAAACTCGCGAATTATGCACGAACTCCTAAAAACGGGAAAGCTGTCGGCGACCACTTCTGACATTCCTGATTACTTGGCATACATGGTAAAATTTGCTGAGCTCCTTGAGTCTCACACTCTTGCTTCAGTAGTGGCGTACGATAATGAATATCGCAAGTTACAGTTCGAGTATGAGTAGTAGGATAGGGACAGCAGCTTCCACCTTTTTGCGGAGGATTCTCGTTAAAGTGCGGAGGACGCGGGCGGAGAAAGCGGAGGATTCTCATTAAGGTGCGGAGGTATATCATTAAAGTGCGGAGGTATCTCATTAACGTGCGGAGGTATATCATTAACGTGCGGAGGTATACATTAACGACTGTTATTGCTGTGGTATTTCATTACCTTTGAATAACCAGTTCCAAAAACCGGGTTAGCAAGATTTCATCACAATGGCGCAATGAACTCGCCCAGACTTGCTCTATTATTATTCTCCCTTCCCCTGCCTTCCCCTGCTTAGTAAATAAATATTAATAAACGGAACCCTTTTCAAAACAATGGAAACAATAGGTTTGTCCAAACTTGCCCGCTTTATACCAACTCACTTCAAAACAAAACACAACTGACACAGATATCCTTTACAGACATAGATCAAAACAACATGCCTTGACCAGGACTCGAACCTGGGTTACTGCGGCCACAACGCAGTGTCTTAACCACTAGACCATCAAAGCTGTGGATATTATAACCGAATAAAACTAATAAGAGGATTCCGAAACATTCAAGTTTAGAAGCAATAAAATTGCGCAGTATAAAAAAAACGCTTTTACTTTACTAAGATCCGCAACATTCCTATAACCGCTTCTTCGCTAGATTCAATGTCGATTTTCAGCCATCACCCACTTTTGGTTTCAATTTCTTTACCAGTAGCTTCAAAGTTCAAACTTTTAATTATGCGAACTTACACTGAACTAAATTTGCATGAAAAATTAGCACCTCCGAAAAATAAACAAAGCAACCAATTACATGCGCGCGCTTAAACAATAAACCCACCTTTGTTTAAGGTCAAACTATATTTATTGAAAACAAACAATTTCATAATTATACAGACAATTTAAAAGCTTAGATGGAAAGGAACAGAGTTGATTTATTCTTTTTCATCGGGTTTATACAAAGTGCTCTTTGATTCCCTTGGTTTTCATCTTTTCCGGTGAAATTAATCCTCTTGATTCTTAGAATACTTGTAAGGTTCAGCACTATATTTGTAACGCCACGATCGCCTTTTAGGTTTATCATCACCAACATCTAAGTAATTTACTAATTGGATTCCAGGTCGTTTGCGCTTCGGCGCTGGCGAGGGTGTTTGAACTGTGGGGGGAGGGGTCAAGACGGCTGCATTTAAAGGTAGTGGCGTTACTGCTGACGTTTCTTGTATGGTGGGCGCTGGAGAGGGTGTCGCGGTAAATGGATTTAAGGGTGTAGAGGTTGTCACCGCTGTTACTGCTGTGGGTTCTTGTATAATGGTGGGTAAATTATCTTCCGGATGACTTGCAAAACTTCTTTTCATTTCATCAGACTGTTGAGATCTTCCATTCAATTGATGTTTAAACGTCAGATATTTGTTTTGAAGCTCAAGGTACTGTTTGGCTTTGTCATATTCCCCAAGGTCTGTACGAGAGAGAAGGTTGTCCATTCTCTCCTGTAGTCCCTGCATGGCTGAGACAACTGGAGACGTCGAAAGGTTCTGTAGTCTGAGATACTTTAGTAGCTCCTGAGAAATATTGTCTTGTACCCCTGTTTGATTAAATTGTTCTTCACCGGGTAGTACATTCGTTCGCAGTCTGCAATTATCTTGTGTGGTTGTTTTTAAATCTACCAAGAGATAACCATAGGGTCTTCGTACAGCCTCTTCGTACTGGTTTATAAAGAAAGCCGTTTGCCCAGGATACATTTGCTTAGCTAGGGTCAAAATTTGCAGTTTGTCTCTGGGATTCTTGAAAAGGACCAAGTAGTGACTGTTTAAACTGATGCTTCGGCTTTCCTTTCCCTGATGAAATAGATTCTGTACGATATAAATGACACTCAGGTTGCGGTGATGAGAACCTCGTGTAAAAAGGTTTACTATTCGCTTGTCTTTGCCGGCGTCAATCATCTGATCGTCAAAGACGATTAAGTTCCGCTTGTTGACATCGAAATAGGAATCGTGTTCCAAAGCTGAAGGAATACCCTTGACAAATTCAATCGGTGGTATTGTGACTAGCATTTGTACGTACGCGGGCTGCCATTGTGAATAACACCAGACAATCCTCTCGGGTGGTGGGTTTATCACGCCTGAGGCCTGTTGTAACAGTGATTGAACCCAAAACGTTTTCCCCGAACCGGTCATCCCTGCAACCATACAAGTAAAAGGGTGCTCGAAGTGAAACCGCTGACATTTTTGTGTAGAAATCGGCATTGCTTTAAGTGGAGTGAAAGTAGGACTGGCGTGTTTGTTGGTCATGTGTCTTTGCATATTATCTTTCCTGCTAAATGTCTTCTCACAAACGGGACAGGACAAAATCATGTCAAGTCAATGAAAGCTCAATGTGAACTGCGAAAGAGGTGAATGTTGCTCACTTATATAGGCTAGCTCCTCCTCAATCCTATTGTTTTCACCTCCTCCTCCTCCTCCTCCTCAATTCTATTGTTTTCACCTCCTCCTCCTCCTCCTCCTCCTCCCCCTCCTCAACTGTATATATTGCATGGTTTTCACCTCCTCCTCCTAAATTCTATTGTTTTTTTCCTTCTATTCCACGATATAAGAAAACAACTCACTATTCTTAGCTCATTCTACAGTTATGTCTCAAGTAGTGAAGAACAACCGGGGTTTTCTACAACTCTTAGCTAATGGTCCCGATCATCAGCGCCAATTTCTCTTAAGGACAGCTTCTCCACAACAGGTTCACGCGTTGTTACATATTCTTTATAATGTTCTTACGGAAAACATTCCCTGTCTAGAAACAAATAAGCGTGTTTTACTACGACATAAGGATGCTCTTATTAACCTGGCCAATCTAAACGTTCCCTACAAGACAAAGAAGCAAATACTTGTACAAGAGGGTGGTGGCTTTATACAAGACTTATTGGCCCCCCTTGTTACAAGCTTGGGCATTTTAATGCTATAAAAGAAACTATACATCATTGCATTGATCATTTCAAGCTTGTCTTTAACGAATACGGATCGATATGAAGAGAAAAGTAGACTGGGATGAAGAAGAAATGGAGAGCGGTATGGAAGACATTATAACCTCCGATGAGGACAACAATGACGAGGAAGACAGCGAGGAGCCAAGAATTAAAGATGTTTTAGGCAATCTTTCCAAAGCGGCGTCAAAAGAACGTGCTTCTGATTTGTTGCATAGTATGGTCGCTTCCAAAGATATCCTGTTTTGGGCACCTAGAGGCCAATTACTACGAAATCAACGCATAATACCCGTCACAAACATCGCAGAGCTGGTTGAGTATGTGCTACTTCCCCATAACGATGATGTAGCCCGACCCCATGCGCTTAATACCTTTTTAGATGGACTCGCAGAGTTGGGAATTGATAAGCGTTTAATCAAGAATAAAAAACTGTTAAGCGATCTTTTAGAGAAAGAAAAGATCTATCAAGAACAAAAAGAATCCGACAACGAGGCTTATGAAGAAGATTCAACAGACAACGAAGGAGAGGAAAGCGCTTCTGAGAACAGTCCAGCCGATGAGTCTGAAGAGAGCGACCAAGAAATTAAAAGTGATAAAGAGGATGAAGGAAATTCAACCGACAACGAAGAAGAGGAAAGCGCTTCTGAAAGCAAGAAAATAATTCAGACAAAAAGTCAAATTCCATGTCATCATTGCGAGAGTTCAAATGTGTATGTAACAGGAGTCGTGAAATGTCCCAAATGCTTTTGGTATGATAATAAAAATATTTGCCCCATATGCGAGCATAAAGATTCCTTCGGACAAAATTAAACACGTGAAAGAAACCCTTGCTCGTTGCGATGATTGCAGTGCGGTGAGACACAGAAAACCAAGGGAATCAAAGAGTACTTTGTATAAACCCGATGAAAAAGAATAAATCAACTCTGTTCCTTTCCATCTAAGCTTTTAAATTGTCTGTATAATTATGAAATTGTTTGTTTTCAATAAATATAGTTTGACCTTAAACAAAGGTGGGTTTATTGTTTAAGCGCGCGCATGTAATTGGTTGCTTTGTTTATTTTTCGGAGGTGCTAATTTTTCATGCAAATTTAGTTCAGTGTAAGTTCGCATAATTAAAAGTTTGAACTTTGAAGCTACTGGTAAAGAAATTGAAACCAAAAGTGGGTGATGGCTGAAAATCGACATTGAATCTAGCGAAGAAGCGGTTATAGGAATGTTGCGGATCTTAGTAAAGTAAAAGCGTTTTTTTTATACTGCGCAATTTTATTGCTTCTAAACTTGAATGTTTCGGAATCCTCTTATTAGTTTTATTCGGTTATAATATCCACAGCTTTGATGGTCTAGTGGTTAAGACACTGCGTTGTGGCCGCAGTAACCCAGGTTCGAGTCCTGGTCAAGGCATGTTGTTTTGATCTATGTCTGTAAAGGATATCTGTGTCAGTTGTGTTTTGTTTTGAAGTGAGTTGGTATAAAGCGGGCAAGTTTGGACAAACTTATTGTTTCCATTGTTTTGAAAAGGGTTCCGTTTATTACTTGGGCGTAGCGACCAAGTATTTAAATGCAGTTTGGTCGTCCACAAATGTGCAGTATTGCGCAACTCTGGGGATGGCGGGTTGTTCAAACCTTCACCGCGATCACACGTCCGAGGCGTTTTTCGTTTTATTTGGTGGGATTCATTTAGTATTAAGTGGAAACGTGGGCAAGGATGTATAAAATAATTAGTTTATGTAACTATCTTTTCATCTTTCCGGCTCAAAATAACGAGCTTTTTTCGATCGTTGAAAACTGATCAAAACGCTTCGTGCCTGAGCAAAATTGTGTTGACAAATGGCGCCGACAGTTCTGCGGTTCATAGTTTTCAAACGCTTAGAACTTTTTTAGTAAACTTTCAAAACGTTTAGTGAGTTGACAGTGTATTGTTAATATATGAAACTTTTAATAAACAGTAAAAATGACAACCTTAACTTTGAAGTACTTTGATTAACGTTTGCAAATTTCTCTCGTTTGACCGCAGTGGAGTACACCTGTTTGTTGATGCGAGGCGAACGTCACAAAGTGCGAGTTGTGTTTTCTCTGTTGCATCTAACACTTTCATATTCAATATGCGTAAGGAAATTACTCAAGAAGACACTGCGAAAGTATTTGGCACTCGCGATTTAATTCTACGATACCTTCATGACGGAAACCCGCTAAAACATGTTTAAACGAACATGAAGAAGATAATTTAGACGAATACATACATAGAGCTTATTTAATAAGAAGTGAACAGTGGACAGCGAAGGAAGAAATATAAGCGTGGTAGGAATCCCAATTAATTTCACTTCTTTCGGTTGTTTGCTTTTCATTAATTTTGATTTCGTGTAGTTGAAGGAACAGAACAGCCAACTGAAACTTTGGGTGCAAAAATTCACCGCCGAGAGAAGATGTAAACAATGCACGCGGTGTCTTGCGAGACGTTTCTTGCGAGTTTTGCTTCCGCTAGCTAGTTAGTTTCTCGGGCGAAAATAACCTTAAAGCGATCACTTTTTCATTTAATTTTCTTTTCTGTGTTTCGGATACAGAGGAATAAAAACTGGATATATTTTCGTGTGTCTGATTGCGAGATGTTTTATGAAACAGCTGCGTTATGCGTTACTGGAAAGGTTTCAAATTACTTTCACATTATGCAAATTGCAACATTTTTACCTCAACTGAAAAAATATATTTCAAAGGGCTAAATTTGTTTCTCTCCTCCTAAATTATCACTTCTGTCGTTAACTTTGATTAAATTTATGTTTCATTCAAACTTTATTACAATAACGGCGGGAATACTTCCAGCAAAACTTTCAATTGGAAAAGTTGTTTTGACCTCGGGCCGGACCAGGCAATTACATCATGGCTTCGAAAAGCCACTTTGCGGCTACATTTGCATTCACTTCAAAAGTGTCGGAAACACAGACCAGCTAGTTACAAGATTTAGCTAAAACCAATAACAACCATCGGGAAACTCTGACATACGGCCTTTTTTTTTTTCAACGGTAAGTACAAAGTAGGCATCGATTTGTATTTTTCAGTATGTACTCGTCTTTTGACACAGTGGACACGCTACTTTAATAATTTGCGTGCGATCTCGCACGCTAAGTGTACTGTGTCTTCTTGTTTTAGACGGTTAACGCGCTTCTTTGTTAGACTGCTCACACTATCCGAATACTCCCTATCATCAAACCGTGAAATAACGTGCATGCAGATTCCCAAGACAATTATTCTCCAATATGCCTAATACATCGACGCCCAAGTATACGCTCCCACAGCGTCTTGTTAATATTTATTTATTAAGCAGGGGAAGGCAGGGGAAGGGAGAATAATAATAGAGCAAGTCTGGGCGAGTTCATTGCGCCATTGTGATGAAATCTTGCTAACCCGGTTTTTGGAACTGGTTATTCAAAGGTAATGAAATACCACAGCAATAACAGTCGTTAATGTATACCTCCGCACGTTAATGATATACCTCCGCACGTTAATGAGATACCTCCGCACTTTAATGATATACCTCCGCACCTTAATGAGAATCCTCCGCTTTCTCCGCCCGCATCCTCCGCACTTTAACGAGAATCCTCCGCAAAAAGGTGGAAGCTGCTGTCCCTATACTACTACTAGTATGGTTTTCGATGGGGAAGTGACTCGCAGCATCTACATACTAGGTCTACTAGGTTCCTAGTAAAGCGTCGTTTTTCACCGCCAGGCGCAAACGCGCCAAACATGCAGAAACTCTCCCCACGCCTAAACCGCCAACCGCAGGCATTCCAGGCAACTCCTATTTGCCGCCAGTTTAATTCTCCCACAGGATGTCATTGGCCTAACTGTCGTTTTCAGCATGTTTGCTTGGTGCCAAACTGTCATCAAGGACACCCACAGCATGAGCATCACACAACCACTACTGCGTGACAGCCATTAGACACAACAGAAATAACCTCCCCCTTGAATCAACAGTCCTGGATACGGAACCTTGAAAATGATCCCGACAGGGATTTTATCATTGACGGACTCACAAACGGTTTTCAGATTATCCCCAGCAATAGCGTTTTAGAGAAAGCGGAATTCAGTAATTACAAATCAGCGACCGCAAGCAATGTGCGAGATAAGGTAGAGAAACAAATTCGCGAGGAAGTTAGCAGCGGCAATTATGTAGTAACACAAGCAAAGCCCACTATTGTTAGCGCATTGGAGGCTATCCCCAAACCAAACACTGACAAAATCCGGCTCATTCATGATTGTAGCAGACCGCAACATTCCAATGTCAACTCCTATGCCACGACACAACACTTTTCTTACGTGACTGTTGATCAAGCGGTATCAATGATCAAGCCAAATGCCTATCTTGCAAAATCGATCTCAAGAGTGCTTATCGCCATGTTCCAATACACCCGGCGAATTACTGCGCAACTGGCCTTGCGTGGCAATTCAAGGGTGATAAGCATATCACGTATTTGTATGACAACAAACTTCCCTTCTGGGCCGCAAAATCACCGGAGATATTTAACAGATTAACACAAGCTGTCACGCGAATAATGGCCCGGCGGGTATTTAATACAATTATTGCGTATCTGGATGACTTCCTTATCATTGGCGATAGCAGACATGAGTGTGAACGAGCTTATAATGAACTTATCAACCTTTTGAGCGAACTTGGATTTATCATAAAGTGGGAAAAAGCAATTGGCCCCACTCAGCGGTTAACTTTTCTTGGAATAGAGATCGATACAGTGCTTAGGCAACTTTGCTTGCCCGAGAGCAAACTATGCGAACTGCGTGAACTCCTTAGCGATACATTAATCAGGCGATCAATCACAAAGCGAGATTTGCAAAGCTTAGTCGGCAAATTAAATTTTGCGGCGAGAGTGGTATTTGGAGGTCGAACGTTCCTGCGGCGCGTAATCGACGTAATGAACACATTGTCGCGACCACACCATCACATCCGAATTAACAAACAGTTACGCGCCGATTTATCGTGGTGGGCGAACTTCCTGAGTGTCTTTAATGGCAAAACGTTTTTCGTTGAGTCAGAGCCAGTTCCCTCGGAAGAATTTTCCACTGATGCTTGCCTTATAGGTGCTGGCGCATTCTTTCGGGGCGACTGGTTCTACACTAACTGGGCAGTCGATCACCCCAACCTAGCGTCTGCACATATAAACTTAAAGGAAACCTTCACTGTTTTATTAGCCTTATCTCGCTGGAAATATCAATTGCGTGACAAATGGATTGTTGTCTACTCTGACAACTGTACGACAATCTGCTCATTAAATAAAGGGACTTGCCGCAACCCCCAAGTCATGCAATGGCTTCGCTCCATATCCGCTACCTACAATTTTCGTATCACTGCACGGTACATACCATCCAAAGCTAACTCAGTGGCAGACGCCATCTCGTGCATTCATGACCTTGCTTCAAGTCATGTATTAAGTGAACTTTTTAAGCAGCATACAAGTAAACAATGACAGCTGCCAGGATCATCTTTCACAACCAGCCTTTTGTTCTCTTCCATGGCAGTTGCAGTCCATGCTCAAGAGCAGCTACTTCAAGAGGAATTGAGACAGTACCGTTCCCGTGCCTTTGCACAATCTACGACAGCAACATATCTTATCTTCGTTTTTGGCTCTTCTTTGGCTATACACCGGTTCCCTGCCGCGCTATACACCTCCTGCGAAACATAGTTTTTCTCGCTCGAACTCTGTCAAGTTCCAGCATCCCTAACTATCTCAACGTTGTCCGCCTATTGCACCTCCAGTTTGGCTATCCTAATCCCCTTGAAGAACCGCTGTTCAATCACCAGAACTCTTCTCCTCAGAGGTATCAAGCCAATTAACGGCGCAGCTATCTCGCAAAAACTTCCTATGACACCTGATGTCCTTTACAAAATACGGGCCGTCTTAGACATGAACTCATCACTGGACGCTACCTTTTGGGCAGCATGCTTAGTAGCATTTTTCTCATTTTTCCGCAAATCAAACCTGCTGCCATCGTCATTAGCGGCTTTTGACCCCCAGCGTCACCTGCGCAACTGCGATGTAAGGTTGTACCCGTGGGGAATTACCCTCGTGGTTCGTTGGTCCAAAACTATTCGGTATCGGAATCGCACTCTCGTTGTTCCAGTTCCTAGAATTGCTCACTCCTCATTATGCCCATGGTCAGCGGTAACTCATGCTTTCAAACTCGCGGGCGTCTATCAAAGTCTACAACATTCCGCAGCACCTGCGTTTACTTTCCGAGAAGGCTGTGACCTTAAGACTCTTACATATTCCTCTTTCAACAGCAAACTGAAACAAACACTAGATAAATGCGGGTTTGACAGGAAGTTTGATTGGAAGTCTAATGCTTATGAACGGTATTTAGACCACTCATTTCGTTACAAATTAGAAACTATTAAGCAAATGTGCAACGGTATCACTCACTAAATCCGGTGCACCTTATTCTCTTTGGGGGTTTGGAGGGTGATTTCGCGGTGGTCTAGGCAATAAAGACCCACAGAACCCCAAAGAGAGTTGGTGTGTATTTAGTGAATGATAAACCGGTTTATCAGGATTAAATATACTCACGGAAATGCCTGGTCACGCCCATGTACATTTCCCTGCAAGCTGAGTGTAACTTCATTATTGCGATCCTAGCGAGCTAGCACGTGCTGCAGTATTATAATTGTGAAATAGTCTTTTACCCATCCCACCCTTCCCTGGAGGGTGATTTCGCGATGGTCTAGGCAATAAAGACCCACAGAACCCCAAAGAGAGTTGGTGTGTATTTTCAATAATCTTTCTACCATTTCGAAACGGAAGCATGTTTTGTCCTGCTCGATAATTTTTTTTTCTCCTAAGTCGGATTTTCTTGCAGGAGTAGACCTTTTCAAAGAAGAATTTTCCATGTTTTTGATTTTCCCTCCACAGCTGATGTTTTGAATTAGTAACGGCTTACCGCACATCCGGTCATTGCCACTTCCGTCACCAGATGATGCGGTTCACATCGAACTCGTCACGTGGTACAAGTATAATTTCTCTCGGCACTTCGTGCCTTGTTCGGAAAGCTTCGCTTTCCGAAGATAATTGCGCCCTTAGCAATTTGGCCCGCGGTACATATTTTGTGGAACGCAATCAGTTAACCTTTCAAGACGGCGACGGTTCGAAGAAAATAGCGTCTTGTACGATCAAATAGAGCTCCTCTGGACCCTGGACTCAATTACAGAGTTACGTGCCAACAATTCAACCGTTACTTCCGATAAAAATATTCTTCGCGAATGTCGCGATTTTTATCGTAACCTCTATTCGGTTGAACAGGTTTATTTATCTAGCTAAGGCTTTGAGACCAACTGGATAAAACCTCTGGCGACGGTTCGAAGAAAATAGCGTCTTGTACGATCAAATAGAGCTCCTCTGGACCCTGTGGACAGGCACACGACTCAATTGCAGAGTTACGTGCCAACAATTGAACCGTGACTTCCGATAAAAATATTCTTCGCGAATGTCGCGATTTTTATCGTAACCTCTATTCGGCTGAACAGGTTTATTTATCTAGCCAAGGCTTTTAGACCAACTGGATAAAACTCTGGCATCCGAAGACCAGGAGAAATGCGAAGGTGACCTCACACTCTTTGAATGTCAAGAGGCCCTTTCACAAATGCAATCATGCAAATCGCTTTCCGGTTGAAGTTTATCGTCGCTTCTGGGGTCTATTAAGTCACGATTTAATAAATTACTCTTTTTAAACACGGATCACTCTCTGACACACAACGTAAAGGAATTATCCGCCCGCTTTACAAGAAGGACGATAAGTTAGACTTGAAAAACTGGCAACCAATTTTTTTTCTGTTAAACACAGATTATAAAATTTGTACTAAAGTAATCAAACATGCGGGATTCCTGACCGCAGTATTTTTGAAAACCTTTTTCTGATCCGGGATACAATCGACTATGTAAACCTTGAACAGCTTTCGGCCGCTATTATTTGCTTGGATGTATGTTCTTGGGAAACGCAGTTTGAGAATTTCACAGTGTATTTTTAAAATGAATGAATAAAGTTTGTGTTTTCATATGAACGATAATATAATAAATTGAGGAATAATCAATTTAGGAAATAACGAAATATAATATCCAATTTATTCAACACTTTTGAGAGATTTCACAGATTGTAAGTATAAATAGGTGATATCACGTTTAATTCTCGCGGAGATTGCAGAGCGAATTTTTGTGTTTAGTTAAATATACGTATTGGATTCGTTTAGCAGTAAAATTTTGTTCCTAAAAGATTGTTTTTTGTGTGTGTTGATAGTTTGTCGAGATTTTTTAGGAAAACAGTAATTTCAAACTTCTTTTAATGATGTATATGTATATGATGTATATCGGCTTATAAACAGGAACTTTTTAACGGTGAACTCTCATAACAGTGAACTCCGAGGCGACCGGCACAACAGTCACTTGTATTCCCGATTCAACTCCAGACACGTCCTCAAAAGAACCAGAGACTGTTATCATAATACTGATACGTTTTTACAACAACGTACAATAATTCACTCACTAGTTTTCTCGTTGTTTATGTTCGTATTGGCGCCAGAACAACAACCATAACTGGAAACTATACAAACCTCCGGTCAGGAAGTAAAATTGCAGTTTAATACCGATGCCTTGGATTTCATTTATACTTGACCAGAAATCAGCAAGCATTTCCTTCCAGCACGGCCCGGTTGTTCAAAAGGTGGATAGCGCTACCCACCGGATAAATCACTATCCAGCGGATAAAGGTGTGCAAAACCAATTGCGTTATCTACTGGATAGTGATTTATCGGGTGGATAGCGCTATCCACCTTTTGACAACCGGGGCCAGAAATTTTAGCTGTCTCCGCGACCCGCAAAAATTTCCTCCCGCAAAACAAATTCAGTCGGACAATCCGCAAAATTTCCTTGTGCACGGTAGCTAAATCAATAAAACTATGACGTCTTTCCCATACTATTGCATAATCAAACCGTAATAGCAATGATTCAGTATTTCAAAATAGAACACACGAAAGGTCATGCTATTTTTCTCTGCTATATCGCTCATATTAAAACAAACTTTCTCGTCCCATTTAACTTTCTTAAAACGTCTCCATTCGTAAAAATAAACCGTGAAATTCTCAAACTGCGTTTCCCAAAAAAACACATTTGACCTATTTTTACCCTTCTAAAACAGCTTTAATGGCTTTACGACAAATGATTGAAGCTGATAGGTAACGTGAGATATTGAAACTTAATAAGAACTGTAATACCTTTGTGGTGACGTAACGTAAGACATGACAAGTTCATGACATTTCAATACCCTAGGAAAATTAACAATAGGACCGGGGGTGTTCCTCAAAAATTTTAGTTACGGTATTAACTGCTTTAACCAACCATATCCTCAATACCCTAATATAGCTTCTATAAAGAAGAAAGAAGAACCCCCCCCCCCCGACAAAAGTCCACAAATTTAACAAAGAAACCTTTTGTCGCTTTTTTCGTCGACTGATTCCGAAATCTCGTTTAATGCGCATGCGCATTAACGTAACGAGATAAAAAAAACGGAGCCGAAACCTTACCTCATGCCGCTACGCGCATGAGTAAATAGTCGTCGTAATAGTTATTCTAGACGGAGAAAAAGTTGTTTTTGTGAACTTTTGTACGGTCTAAATGTACTGTGCAGACGGTCGGGTAATACTGTTTTGAGAATTGCTAAAATTGAAAAAATAGCCCGGTCGTCAATCTTATTAATTCTTGTGTTTCCGACCTTTCACCTAAGTTAAGTTTCATCTTATTTAAGCTTGTTCAGAGGGTCTTCAGAGGGCTTCGCTGTTAGGCTAAGCCTAACTATATATATTAGAGAAATGCTTACTCGCAAAAGTTTGCTAGAGGATATTTTTCAGACTCGCAACTTCCAAAAGCCACTCGCATTTTACAAGTTTACGAGTGTTAATTTCGAGCCAAACAATCTTTCCCACTCATATAATTCCTCGAATACGCACCCGGGCGCGTTTTACCAATTTAGGTAACCTAACCTGCGAGAGAAGACGCCCTTTCCCGCTTTTGTTTCACCACCGAGAAAGGGCAGGTGAAGCAAAAGCGGGAAAAGGCAGGCTTCGTGAGACAAGTTACACAAAACACTGCACAGTGTAACAGCGCCTTAAAGGTGCAATGCTCTGCGGCCCATTTGAGTTGTCAAGCCAACTGGAGTGACTCTGAATGTTAAATTGCAAACGCCTTCTCGTTTATCCAATTAATTTAGCTAAATGGCACCATCATAGATACCCGCTCCCAGTGTGCGTTTCTCAAAACTCTAGAAGAGATTTCGGGCTCGAAAGCTATTTTTTAAATTTATTTAATAACGAATGGCGTTGAAGTTTGTAGCCCGCAAACCAGATCAACTTGTGTAGTAAACGTACGATTTTATTGCTTATGAACAATTCTGCACATAACAGCTTTTAGAGCCCAAAGGTTTTCCGGACTTTCGAGAAACTCACGGCTGGACAGAAACAAATTCGTCTGGACGTCTGAGGAACGCACACCAGACCTTAAGGCTGTAAGGTGCCAGCATAAGGACAAGAAGCGAGCGTCCGCCTACGTATGTCACCTTTTGCTTGTGCTTATTGCGCGTTTAAACATCCTCTTGCTTATGCTTGCCTCGTACGTGAAATTTAGGTTATATTCAAATTAAACCTAGTTATTTATATTCAGAATATGCCAGTCAACGCTGAACAGTGTTTGAAAGGTTTCTTTTCTTTTCCGCCTTGTTTTCGCATGCAACTTTTTTATATGTTCCATTTCGCGAAAAGGATGTTACAAGCTTAAGAAAGCAGAATGCTTTCTTCTGAAGCTGTGCCAATAATGATAATAATAATTAAGTCTTTATTAAAAACAAAGGCACAACATACTTAAACTTAATCAAAGTGCCCTTTGGGCTATCTCTTGTAAGTTTTTCCCATCATACAGTGCTGTCATACTATGTCGGAATATTGATTTTAGGCAAGACTGTGAGATTTCTTGAGTCAAATTTCTCATTTATCAATTTTTTTGGACGTCATTGAAAATGGTGATGCTCTCCTCTTGTCTTGTTTCTGGAGCAAATGTTAGTAGTTTCAACTCGTCTGGATCAGTCCACCTGGTTTACTCTCAAAATATCTAACAAGAGCCTCAAACAAACAATATGTTACTGTTTCAGTTCTTCCATAGACATGCACCACCACTTATAAAATAATGGCATTCTCGTCATTTTTAACAGAGTGTAACACATGTACATGGTAACAAAATCTCGATTTGTTGTCCGACTCAGATATTGAACAAGTTTTCTATAACTGTTATCATTCATACAATTAATTACTAGCTACAGGAAAAATGCCAGCATCACTTTACAGATGGTGGCTCCTAGGGAAGTGGTCATAACAAGTATACTTGACGAGGACCCACCCTGTGTAGGGATAGGGGGTTACACAGCATACCACCTATCTAATGAGTGTAATGGACACATTTTTTGGCCTAAAAATCAGAGATGAGAGTTTAATATTCTGTCTGCATGAAGCTTGCATAATTTTACTAGTAAAACGGCACAGGAATATTTTTATCTTTCTCTCAGTTTCTACTCCTGATAGAATGGGGGCTATGCGAACAAGACACCATCTTTTAAGGTGGGGCGAGAGGGAGTACATAAAGAGACCACCAGACTTTTTATTAAATGGTGGTTCCTGTCGAGAGACCATTTCCGTTAGTGATTTTTATCTAAACTTGGGTTGTTTTAATTATGTGTAACAATATCTTCAACAAAAATAATTTATTATCGAAATATTAAATTGACATTGTAGAAGTTTTTTTTAAGTTTCTATTTCAGCTAATAATTTTAAGCCATTAATTTAAGTCATCAATAAATGTCAGTGTTAATTATACAAGCTATGCGATCTTTCCTTTGTGATGTACTGTGTAGTCCCAGAGCAAACCTTATCCTTTAGTTTAGAAAACTGTCGTGCGATTTTGAAACATGTTTTAAATTCTACGACACCAGGCAGGAGGAAAATAATTACCGAGACGCAGTAGAGAAAAAAAATACATTGCATAACGCTGTAAATATTCTCAAATTAAAGTGAAGTCAACTGAATGTCAATGCCTGTTGTTCAGGTCAGGCGACATTCTGCGAAGATTCTGTCAAGCACAAGACACTACTCCACAACAGAATGATTAACTAAAATAACCTCAAGAAGTATTGATTTCAATATAGACACAGTATTTTCATTCTTGGATTTTAGACTAAATCCGTGAAGAAACACTTTCTCACAAGTCTTGCACGCCATAGACTATTTAAGTCTATTAAAATAGACACTAAATCACGGCCTAAGAAATTTTCTGATGCTCAGTAATATTTTCACAACGATAATAAAAACTTCAGCCGATCTAACAAACGAGTCTAAGCCAAATTAAAAAAACCCTAATATACATCAGGAGAGCTATTACAATGAAGGCATGGATAATAGACAGATAAAATAATTCTAATCAGTTCTATTGCCAACATGAAACCCTGCTGATTATCAAGGACCAATATTATCGAGCAAACATGTCATATATTCTTAGGGTGATCTAATGTATACCTACTTTAGAAAGCTATTCTAAAGGCTTTCTTAAAAATACTTTTTACGACTTTTGCCTGTCTCATTTTATACTACTGTATATAAATGGATCGTAAAGCGAAATAAGCCATTTCACAGTTCGACGGAATACCAGATATATTAAACCATCCATAAGGAAAACTATGCCCCGTAGCCCAAAAAAAAAACAGACCAAAATGAACCAAAATGAGGCCTTAAAAAGTCACTGAAACCTAAATGTTTGAGCCTTAAAATGAACAAAAACTACAAACCAAGATTAAAGGCCAACCGGCAAAATCAGTACATGTAATCCTGAAATATACACTGTACAAGAATCAGAAGAAATTTTCTACTGATTACTCACTTGATGTCACTTGATAAAATAAAACTTTTTTATTCACATGTACATACAGTGTTTGTGAAATTCTTTCTGATCACTTTCATCAAGCACCCGTTGTAAGATGGATTCCACACTGTACAGCAACAATGCTATTGCTTACCTCAAACTCTCTCTTCCCTTTCTTTGGAACGTAATGCTATAAACAATATCAGTTCATTTTTACAACAGATTGGGAATATTAAGCACAACATCGTAAAGGACACAAAAGACAGAAATGATTCATCTCTACCGGACCGATCGATTTCCAAAGGCCTAGTACTGGAATTGCAAGTTGATCTGACATAATAATTATAAAGGGAATATTCATACTTTTTCCAAATTTCTTATCCAGATAAACGATAAAGTCAAAAAGACTCCCACCGAATTTCATGCTGCTAATATGCCAGCAGTAAATACATATAAATAAACGTTTCATTACAAAGTTCACGAAACATGAGAACCCCGAGCTAGTGAACATGCATTGTTACTAAAACAGAGAATGGCCTATAATGACCTACATGCCACAGCGAGCAATAAGTTTATTGGCGAAAATCATGTTCCCTTAACAAGAAAAATGGAGGTCACGTGACCAGGGCTTTTGACACCCCCCGGCGGAAGCAAGGGTTAGGGATAGTTCAAACCTGGGCTTAGGGTTAAGATTCTAGGGTTAGAACAATTTCTAGGGTGGGGGTAGGTTAGTTCAGGGCCGGGCCTAACTTATGGTTAGGTCCAAGGTTTAAGATTAGCCAGGTCACGTGATAATCAATGGTATTAAACTTGATCACCCTAGATGAACTGACCCTCAACTACTAACTGTCACTAGCTGTTCTAACTCTTCCTCTCTTGTCTAGTTTTGAAAATCACCGCCCCTTCAAGTTGGCCTTCATGCAACTTTCACCTTCACACTAAATATTGGCCAGCAACTAGTACCCAACCCCCCAGATCTTGATGGATATGCTTGTTTGCAAATAAAATAGTGATGATATGTTGCTAGTCTTAAGGGTCTTTTGTTTGAGTAGTTTAAGAATCAAAACTATCAATAGTAAGAAAAATATATTTTTTGCTTAAAACATGAAAACTGCCATAATCGTAGGCCGCAGAAATCATTGCTATGCAGAAGAGAATTAAACAGTAGGAATGTTACCTAACTGAATGCCGGGGCATTTTTCAAAACAGCGATCGTGTAAACAGGTAAAATGCGTCCGCTTCTTTCCTTAGGTTTTCAGATTTCATCTTTGATATCACATACTTATTTTCTAAAAATAACATGATTATAACATGTTATATTTTCCCCTAAAAACGCGTTTTGTACTAATACCTAAAAACTTAAAAACTCAGAATTCTAATAACCCAAATCTATATTTCACAATTACATTTCTTTTCATTTCGTTTGAAAATATCTAGTACTTTATTTTATATAGAAATTTGAGAAATATATCTTGCTTTTTTTTATGACGCATTTAATTAAAATCGACCTGTTTATTAACCTTTATTGAGATAAGCGGTTTAGGTTAAAAGGATGTCTCAAGAGCTCTTGAATTTTTGATAAAATACAGCCAAATAAATTGCTCTCTATCTCTTGGAACGTTGTCTGAAGTCTTAGTTCACAAAATCAAGCTATGAATATATGGCTTTGTGAGGCCACATACTGTACAAATCAAGACTTTCACCAGACGTAAAACCTTTATTATAGCGGAGCCCGCGGGCCGAAGGCCCTGCGGAGCACCATACTCATAGAACCTATGCCCGTCATTTTTCATGGTCATGGCTAGCGGAATGTTTCGCGTGCGTGTGCGGCCCGAGCCCGCCGGCGTACGCCCGTTGGGCTAGCTCGCTGGCGCGTATGACGTCGCAAAACATGCGCGTGTGACGCCACAAAACATCCGGGATCTTCGAGGCTTTGTTTTTCGCTCGGCTACACAGCCGTCAGCTCGGTAAACACTTGGTGGTAGGATTTTTTGCTGTTTTTAGCGGAGAATTAAAGTCGTTATTGCCCAACATTTTTTTTGCGGTTTGCTACTCAAGACAGGATACTAATTAAGGGATACTCAGAAGCCGCTTTAGTGGAAAAAGAAGAGCTTTCAGGGATAAAGTCTTGCTTCGAGGAACTATATACGTTTTTAGCAATACGAAGAGATTGGTTCGTTTTACGAATTTCAGCACCAAAGCGGAGATTTATAGAATTTCCCACTCTCCTCTAAATCACAGTGAAACACCCCAGAAAACACACACACATCCCTTGGGTGTGGCTTGCTCCAAGCCGAGCGTTCGTTTATTGCACTAGGATAAGTAAAATACTACTACTGACAGCATAAAAACAAAACCCACGCTACCCGAAAGAGTAACTGAAAGCATGTCAAAATAGCAAAAGCTAACTGAAATGGGGTTGTGGAACAACAGGTGGGTGAAAAACCTCTCCGTACGTCCACTCGCTCCTAAGAGGAAAACCCCGGACCAGCTGAACCCCAAATCGCGGTCTCCCGGGCAAGACCAACTGATAACAAAAGTCTATATCCAGGAGAAAACATAAATACCTAAAGCTTTTGAAACGGACAAACGCGAAGCTAAGGAGTCTTTCGCATAGCCATCTTTGGCAGAATCACTTGACCAGCGGCCGTGACGCTTAAAAAAAAACGATCCGGAACACCGGCATTTGTGGCAGCGGTAGCCCCGCCGCTCCTAAGACTGCGAGTTGCAATACGTGAAATATCAGGCACAATGCCTCTAAACGCCTCGAAACTAATTCTCTAAGCCTGGTATAGCTTAGCCCTTTAGCCCTAGGCTTGTAATGATATTCGGTCTTGGATAACTGGCAAAAGAGAGGACTGTCGTGACTAAGCTTGGCCTTATCTAAATAGCGACTCACAAGAGTAACAGGACAAGTAGCTTTCTCTGAAGCAGCTACAACGACCCATGCATCGTCCCTATATTGGTCGGTTTTACTAGATTCAATAAATATCTGTAACATTTCACTATCGACCTTAACATCTGAGCGCACTAGTTTCGCGAGTTCGTCAAATCTAAGAAAGGCCGCGAAGGCCATCACACAAACAACAACGGAACGAATATCGTATAGGGAAGCCATAGAATCGGTTTTAGCATTAACTAATTGTTCCAATTGAGAAACTGTAATAGGCTCCTTCTTGGAAGTGTGATGGGCCAAGCAACGCTGTGCAGCATCAAGAACATTCTTCACCAAAGGGTGCTCTGAGGGAGACGGCTCGCCAGCCAAATGGTGTATCCAAGCAATGCTATGTACCGCAGAGTCTATCGGAGAGGCCGTCTTCGCATTAGACATTAGGTGGCGCAGGTAACAAACGAAGTGGTAAGGAGACGCAGGAAAAGCTGGCAGGTCAAGATCACGGGCCCAAAGTTTCCATCTGGCATAGACTGCGGAGTACTTGGAATCTGTCCGCCAATGCCCCATCCATAAGGGAATTAGCAAGTGCTGTTAAATCGTCATTTCCCGGAGGAATAGCAACTTGAAGATCTCTCCACGTTGCTGACTTGAAAACATCTACAAAATATAATGTAAAAAAAACAGAGAACAGGCACCGCCAAAAAATCAAAACAAATCAAAATACCATCCAAAAAATAAAACTAAACACGAACGCAGGGAAGCGAGACCGAGATGAAAGACCTACTCTTTCGCGCCTCTATATATATACACCTGCCAAATACCCCACATACCACATACGTCATTTTACCTTATAAGGGAAAGAGAACACGCAAAATATCCGAGCGTATTACACAGTAGATTGCTGTATTATACCTTAGCATCCCGGTTTCAAGACAAGATATTATAAATAAAATAATTTCAGTCGAATAATAAATCCCTTATTCGATGGTTTAACAGATAAAACGTGCGGACATTTTACTCATTGCTCGCATTTTTTCTCGCCCCTGCGGGGCTCGAAAAAATACTACGCAACTCGTAAAATATCCGCGCGTATTATCTGTTAAACCATCGAATAAGGTGTATATACTAATTTAAAATTTGGCGCCATCTTTGTGACGACATTTTCCCGCCAAAATACCTAACTTTGAAAAAAAAATATACGAATTTTGCGAATGATAACTTCTATATTATTTTCTCTGGGGAACTCGCTGACAATGTCCCTTTATTCCTAATTATATATAAGCGCCGTGCGGTATGCGGTCCGGGGGGACGTATTACGTGGCCATATGCTCTGTGTTCAGTATAAAAGTGCTCGTCCCACACCAAATCCTCCCTCAGTCTTATCGAAAGGGACGACCGTTACTTAGCTTCGCCCACCCTCCTCCCGGCAGCGATGAACCACTCTTCCTCCTGGGAGCTACCCGCTCCCAATCGCCTCGGGCTGATTCTCCCCATATCTCATCTCAGCCCGGGCATTGTTTGCGAGAGATCCCGGTGAAAATATATTACTGTTGTAAAATTTCAGCTTCCTAGGTTCAAAACTGTTGAAGTTATTTGAAGCGCTAGTTTTTCAGTCGATTTGATTCTAAGTGACCTTTGACCCCGAAACGTCATATCTTTTGATCGGATTAACATATTTACAAGATTTTTTCAGTTTTGACATGCTTGTGGCGAGTACTGTCAGAAATTGTCATCAGATATCCCATAATACTAAGTTAAATTTTTGGCGCCAAATTTATGACGTCATTTTCCCGCCGAAACCTGCAAAAATGGAAAAACAAAAAATATTCAATTTGTGAAAGTGATGAGTTCTGTGCTGTTGAAAAATTTCGAAGTTGTAATTTAAGCCATTTTGTTACGACGGAATATCTGTATCTTTTTTAGCCTTCTGTGCCCACCGTGCCACTGGTATCATGCTATCAACAGCCACCGACTGGCTAATACCTCTATCTAAAAGAGTCGGTGCAAGCCACCCACTGGCAACGAAAAACCCACCGGCAAGATTTAGATCACCCACTGGCCTTGTGTATAAACAGCCACCCACTGGCTAAAAACATTCGAAGGGGCTGCTCAAGCCACCCACTGGCTATAACCTAAAGTAACCCACAAAACTATAAACAACTTACCAAGCTGGAGCAGAACACATTTGGCGCACGAGCCAAATTCACTGGTGCAAAACCCAGCATTAAAGAAGCGAGCCGATCTGAAATTGATACGAATAGCCAAAATCCTAAACTGAAGGTCCTCTCTGCCGAAAGCACCAACACTGTGACGACCGGCGCAGAACGTTGCCTTTAAGGGGGGAAGATCCATCCAATCCACCACGAAAGATGCAAGATGCAGGCCGTCTGATGTTAAAGGAGTCCAGAATGGAGCGGATTGCCATAGTGGAGCAATCAAAGTCCCTAGTGCGCAGCAAGACCTCATGTGCCTGAGAGCTCTCGGAATTAGATGAGGAGGCGCGGACAAAGCCAGTTGTTCTCAAACTCCCATGACCTTGTGAACGTGTCCATAGCTTCACAGAGCGGGTTCCAGAACCTAGAATCAAATCTAGGTAATAAATGGTTATGCTCGACAGCAAAGCGATCAATAGTGTGAGGTCCCCATCTTGAATCTCGAAAGCGAATGAATGTGAAAACTAACAGACCAATCATCAGTGTCAATAATACGGCTCAAATAATCAGCTTGATCATTGCTGGTTCTAGGCACCCATTCAGGTTCAATAGAAATACCATGATCAATGCAAATGTCAAAAAAGAGCTTGGCTTCTTTTGCAAATGGAACTTCGTACTACCCACATCAATAATACGAGCGACATTCTGATTATCGGTGTACCCTTGACACATAACCCCGCCAACTTAGGCACAAAAGATAGTAAAACTTTACGGACAGCTAAAATCTCACGCAAAGTGGAACTTTGTCGCGCTACGTCAAAAGACCAAACACCTTGAGCGGCCACCTGGGGACCAAGCTCAACAATATAGCCGCCATAACATGACCAGTGTCACTAGCGTCTGAATACGCAATCCTGACTGCACTGGACTTAAACCAAATGGGACGACCATTATGTTGATCCAAATTTGCGAGCCAAAACACTAATTCGCCTGACCGAATCATCGACTGTAATAGAAGAAAACCAACAGTTTTGCGCCGAAATCTAGGCGTACATTGATCGAGACATTAAACGCACTGTGTTGCCAATAGCCATAAACATAGCATTTAGTTGCCCAGCAATGCTAGCGAGTTTCTTGGATGTGACGAAACGTTGAGAAAGAATACGCGAGATGCTTTCCTAAACCTTCATAATCTTAGCATGAGGCATGGAGATGTTACGACTGAAATCTAAACAGTAACCCAGCCATACACTAACCGACACGGTGTCCAACACTCATGTCCAATATAGACGCACGGATACAGTCTGTCAAACCCACGTTACGATCTGTACGGTCTGACAAACTGTAATAGTGACCAGTCGGTCCGTTGACAGTCCGTAAATTGCTTCTCATTAAAGCAAGAACAAGCAAAAAAACACGGACAGATACAGTTTGTCAAATGGATCATACAGTCTGTACGACTCGCTGATAATTATATGCATCAACCTGACGGGTAACGGGTGAAACGGTTTGACAGTCTGTACGGTCTGTACAGACCGTAAAAGCGGAAGTAGGTCTGTCGACAGTCCGTAAATTGCATCTCATTAACAAAGATACACGACGAAGGGTGAACCAACGCAGCACAGCGAAACTGAAGAACGTGTATACATCTCGTTCTAAAAGCGTTTGCAATGGAATTACACGTTTCAATAGACCGTGTGCAAAGGAATTACACGTTTCAATACACATAAATACGAACGAAGATACACAACGAAGGGTGAATCAACGCAGCACAGCGAAACTAAAGAACGTGTATATATTTCGTTCTAAAAGCGTGTGCAAAGGAATTACACGTTCCAATAGTCATAAATACAAACTAAGATACACAATGAAGGGTGAACCAACGCAGCACAACGAAACTAAAGAACACGTTTATATCTCATTCTAAAAGCGTGTGCAAAGACATTACACGTTTCAATAGACATAAATAGAAAGATACAAAAGCAGCAGAATTCAAGCCTGGTTTCCATATAATCGCAACGATCGCAGCGATCGTCGATCGTAACGATCGCTGCGATCCTTGCGATCATATGGAAACCAAAATGTTGCGATCCTTGTGATCGTTGCGATTGCGATCGCAGAGATAAGCCTGGTTTCCATATAATCGCCGCGATCGTTACCATCGACGATCGCTGCGATCCTTGCGACCCTTGTGATCATATGGAAACCAAAACGTTGCGATCGTTGCGATTGCGATCGCAGAGATAAGCCTGTTTCCATATAATCGCAGCGATCGTTACGATCGACGATCGCTGCGATTCTTGCGACCCTTACGATCATATAGAAACCAAAACGTTGCGATTGTTGCGATCCGTTGCGATTGCAATCGCAGAGATAGAAAAAATTCCATCTCTGCGATCGCAACGTTTTGGTTTCCATATGATCGCAAGGGTCGCAAGGATCGCAGCGATCGTCGATCGTTGCGATCATATGAAAACCAGGCTATAGAAATGTTTTCTATCTCTGCGATCGCAATCGCAACGGATCGCAACGATCACAACGATCGCAACGTTTTGGTTTCCATATGATCGCAAGGGTCGCAAGAATCACAGCTATCGTCGATCGCGACGATCGCTGCGATCGTTGCGATTATATGGAAACCAGGCTTTAGAAGGGAATTATCAAACACGCGCGACTGACGAGCATTATTATTCCCCTAGTCAGGTTAAAACAAAGTCCCGAAAAGCGGCAGAATTTAGAAGGCAATTAAAAACTCGCGCAACTGACGATTATTATTATTCGCCCAGTCAGGTTAAAAGAAAATCCCGAAAAGATGTATTTCCCTTGGGGCACGCATAACGGTATGCGTGTCATAAGCACAGGAGTGGTATTTATACCACTCCTTGATTCACATTTGTTATTGAAGCCTACCAGCGACGAGGTTGTTCCTCGGGGCTACTTTCATATCTGCATATTTTTCTGGCACAGGTTATTATCATTATACGCACCAGTTATGTACAACAAGAGGCTCCAAGCAGCCTTTACTCATGCGCATGCGTAAGAAAGTTTTGTGATATATATATATATATAAACTTGTCACAAGCATACACTTATCCAGTCTTTCATAAAAATAATATAAATTTGTCACAAATGAAGACGAACCAATTCTTGAAGAAGACGAACCTCAGCAATTTTGAATTGTAATACGTTAACGGTGTTTTAGTCACCCTGAAGAAGACCACTAAATGTGGTCGAAATATAGGTGTCAGACAAAAAAGTATTGGTTCGTCTTCATTTGTGACAAATTTATATATATATATATATATAAATGTACCACAATGAAGCCAGTGATTCTTTTAAGTCTATTATATACCAAACGTGGACATAGTAATGTATGTAGGGTTGTAGAAGATGCTGTCGTGACACTTAAGCAACGATCTTTTAGCGGAAGTGAGAGTAGCCGGAAGTCACTAAACAGGAAGTGTAAAAGGCAAAGGTATGAACCGGAAGTGCACAATTTAAAATATGCGCGCATAAATTTACATGCAAAATCGTGACACAAAAAATAACAAGAGGCTCCCAGCAGCCTATACTCATGCGCATGCGTAAGTAAGTTAAGAAGGTGATAAGAAGATAAGAAGATGAGAAGAAGATGATAAGAAGATAAGAATATGATAAGAAGATGTCCGACATGGCGAAGAGTACTCCTTTCATTCAGTCATCATTCCTGCAAACCACGTTGTTTACTATTGATTGTTTTGGAAATGAAGGCTGTACCACAATGAAGGGAATGATTCTTCTATGTCTTATATATACCAAGCATGAACATTGCTAATGTAAGTGGGGTTGTAGGAGACGCTGTCGTGACACTTGAGTAACGCTCTTTTACCGATGTGAGGGTAGCCGGAAGTCACTAAACAGGAAGTGGAGTGGCAAAGCTATGAACCGGAAGTGCACAATTAAAATATGCGTGCATAAATTTGCATGCAAAATCGTGACACAAAAAATAACAAGAAAAACGGAGCCGAAACCTTACCTCATGCCGCTACGCGCATGAGTAAAAACAAGAAAAACGAAGCCGAAACCTTACCTCATGCCGCTTCGCGCATGAGTAAATAGGCCATTTGCACGATTGCGTCATTTGACTACAACTACCAGAATTCATTTCGTTTTTCCTTTCTTATTTAAATTTTGTAATCCCAGTGCGGTTTTAATAACAATAGCCCTAATTTGCACTACAAAACAAAAAACTGAAGGATTCTGGTAGTTGCAGTCATATGACGTCATCGTGCAAATGGCCTATTGTGTTTACGATATACTGCAATCGCAGCATGTATTTCATCTTAGTTAGAATACATCATATTTATATTGTATCTTTGATATATGTACACATTCTGTAGCAATAACATTACTGGCGGGCCCTCTTCCAACTCGTGTGAGTGTTACATTGGAAATGATTTCTGTGCGGCTAAGCGTAGCGCAAGAGAACAGAACGACAGAATTTAAAAGGGAATTATCAACGACGATTATTATTCACCCTGTTAGGTAAAAACAAGATCCCGAAAAGCGGCAGAATTTAAAGGGGAATTAATCGTGGAATTTGATTTTTCTTATTTTCCACCTAGCTCAGTTTTCTTTGTTCTTTTCAGGGAATATATCACATAACCCCGTTAATTACAGTGTCTGAAAAGCTGGGTGCGGCTTTGATTGTATCAGGGGAGAGGCGGGGCTGAAAACAATAGCAAAACAAAGGATTATATATTCCCCTCGACATATTCCCCCAACATATTCCCCTCGCCATATTCCCCTCGCCTTAGTCCCCTCGACTTATTATTCCCCTCATAATACACACAAACGGGAAGACAAAATAGGGCATAACAAGGAAAACACTCTAGCATCGGCCAACATTTTTTGTTTAGCCCCTCCCCTCATAATTATATTTCATTATAAAAATACAGAAAATCCATTTGCGTCAAGGAAATATTTAGGAAATAGGAAATAGGAAATATTTGTGCTTAACCAATCAGAATAGCAGAAGACAATAGCTACTAATTTTGCTTCTTTGATGAAGTTCCCCAAATACAATATCTTTTAAAAATTGCATGTTGTGCGATTGGGTCTCAAAATACTTGAAACCTTAAAAAAAATAGACTTAATGCACCTTGAACCTTAACTTTTTAGCGGTTTTTGAGTCTAGGCCAATGAGATCACTAGTTTTAACAATGAAAATAGTTGACATTCCATCGTGCATTGCCGTTCAGCACTATCCTTCTTATGCGGATCATTATTTTTTCTTAAACCAAAAATTCCGGAAATTCTGGGTTGGGAAGTGAATGGAACGGACATTTTCCGGAATAAAATCCGGAATTTTAGGACAACCTCGGGCGCAACCTCGCGACTGAGGTTGTCCTAACGTTCCGGTGCAATGGTGCAACCAACCGGAAAATACTGTTCCATTCACCACACGGAATATCCGGAATTTCAAACCGGAATTTTTGGTCAAATGGAAAGCGCCCCAGGTTGTGACTTCCTTCCACAATATCGTTTTTATCATGTCAGCGGTCGCTCGCATTATTAATAATAGACCGAAAGACAGAAGTGAGGGTTCTACCCACCTACGCAGTTTAATGCAAGTGGCGTGTTTTTTTAAGGACACTTCCTTGAAGCCTTGACACGATATCATTATCGCCGCCCTGAAAGCCAGAATTCAAAACTTCAAAAAGAAAAATTAGAAAAATAATTTATAGAACCATTGAAGAATTACACTGCCTTTTTGGTCGTTTTTGTCTTTGGATCGAGAACCCAGTCAAATGCAATGCATGCGCAGTTGACCAAAAAATTGTGACTGGATATTTTAGCGACTTTCCTCGGAAATGTGCTGATTTCTACGGAACCACTCGTTAGAATTTCACGAAATTTGGCACAGTAATAGTTCCGAATATGCCGAACTCGCCTGCCATCAGAAATTTGAAATCTAACAGAGGAGATTTTTACAAAACGCAAACATGTTAAAATTATTTGACAGCAGTGTTAACATGCGAATATTTTTACGAGTTTACTGGAGACAAATGATGGACAAAATCTAACGACTTGATTTTCTGAAAATAAACGAAAGCAAATATTGCAGGCTGATTTACAATCCACCGTGTTGCCATGGCAACACACTAAAAGCTCAACAAAAATATATAGCTTCTTGCTTAATCGTATGCCTCACCAATTTTGGGTGCTCAGACGTTAGTACTTTTGAAGTGGCAATGAATGACGCATAGGCACAGTGAACTGTGTTCAGCCACCTTAACATCTCGTCGTCCGCCATCCATGTCGAACTTGAAATCCCGTGAGCTCGCCATGCAATTTTATTGGCTAATCGATTAATTTGGCTCAGCCAGATTCTCGTGGCGCCCGCACACGATAAGGAATTTGTCTCGTGAGGCAAAAAATATCAAACACGACAGATATTTGTCTCACGACCTCGCGAGGCGAAAAACTCACAAAAATTCCAGCGCACACTTGAGGAAACAACTGAGCTAACAACCTCGCGAGGAATTTTGCTCAGCACTTTCCTCAAGTTTGGGGCAGGCATTACTTAACCGATTGCGTTGCACAGTGTTGGTCAAAGCTTTCATTTTATGCAGTGGCTCCTAAAAGAGCCTTTTTATTTAACGATGAGTCAGCCATCACTGCTTCGGCAGGCCGTTGAGACGAAGCAGCTAATTATAGTCTATATCAAAATAGAACAAAGTGCTTCTTTTCGCGTCCATATTGATCACATTTTATTACGGAGAGTACAGACCAAAATTTTATCTCTAGTTTACGCTGCCATGCTGCCACACCAGATAATAGGTTTTATAATTTTCCAATTTTTGTCTCGCGTTATTAAAGGGAACCTCGGCTGAAAAACAGTTTTAGATCCAAAGTATTCGTAATGCTTATATTTAACTCAGGCTGGGGTTTTAAGTCGGTATCTCCGTAACTGGTTACTGAATGTGGTGCTGCGTCGGTGGGGGTGAAGCACAAGAATTTGGTTTTATCGGCTGAGTCGATAAGGTAAATTAGCCACCGTAAAAAGATTCGAGAAAGCTGAGGGATAGCGCTCGAAACGTCAGCTTTCTCGAATCTTTTTACGGTGGCTAATTTACCTTATCGATTCAGCCGATGAAACCAAATTCTTTAACTTCTTGACAGGCGATGTAATCGGGAGAGCCACCGATACCGTCATCAAGAAACGTAACGATACGACGACCAAATCCTCGCCAGTAACTAACAAGTGCACGGACTAACTTGGCAAATATGTACGGCGCTAAAGATAAATCGAAAGGCAAAACAGTGAAAACAAAGTATTTGACAACAGAATCAAACTGCCAAGAGAAACCGAGATATTGTCGATGATCAGGAAAAATTTCAACATGATGATATCCGGATGTAAGATCGAAGGTAAAGAAATAATAAGTCAAACACAGTTCGAATAGATTACTATTTGTCAGCGGTCACCAGTAGTTTTAGAGTTGGGGGCACCAGATCAAAAAAATATTTTTTGATCTGATACCAACCCAACTCTAATGCTACTTTCCATATGATGGTAACCAGTTTTTTTTTTGTTTCCATTTAATGTAAACCAGTTTTTGGAAAACTATATGTTTCCATAAAATAATTAAACTATATGTTTCCATAAAATAATTAAACTATATGTTAATAAAAACAAAATGGTGCGTTTATTCCATTGCATGATTTCCTTTGCGTAACATAATTCTCGGAAACACAGGAAGTCGATGATGTCATACAATAGGGGGTTCCCCCAGGAAAATGAGTCATAATATTACGTTTCAAGGTCATGAGACAGTCGTATGATTTCCCTCAACCAATCAAATGGTGGATGATGCAAAATCCACTTGCCATTGTTCTCTTTTGTTTCCATTGGGAAGGGAAAAAACCTTTTTTTATGTTATGGGACTTTCCCTGCTGTCTATTTTTTTGTTCTATTGAAATATCGCTAACGCGTTAGCCGATTTTTGTATGTTCGCTATTTTTGGTTTTTTTGATAATATGGTCACAACTGCGGTTTTGTTTAAAAATATAATCTCATATAATAGTATAGAATGAATTGTAATTTGGGAATTCATGACGAATTTAAGAATACAGGAGAGTTAACCTGTCCCTTTTGTGACCAACGATTAGCAGATGTTGTTAGAAATACGGAAGTTGTTGAATCATGTTGTGATAAAAAAGATATGTTTAATGACAATGGAATGAATGTTTGTAAAAATTGTGGTGTTGTTAATGGATATGATTTACAAGCTCCATATATCGATTTCCATGATAACAAATATAAAATGACGAGAAAGAGTGTGTATATAAGAAAATATCATATTTTAAACGTTGTCAATGATATAGCACAACAGAATCATGTACAAATCAGTAATGATAATAGAGAGAAAATCCTGACAATATTCGCTTTAATTAATGAAGTATTATCACAGGTTAACAATAAACGTAAACGGATGATTAGTATTAAATTTGTTATCAAGCAATTATTCAGGATGCTTGAGCTTCCATACAAGAGTATTAAAGTAACGAAGTCAATGAAGACATTAAAATTTTATGAGACTTGGTGGGACAACATATATGAATTAATAAAGGATGATGCTGCTAAAATTAGTCATACGTCATACAAAGGGGGTTTTCCCTATGAATGAGTTATTGAACAAAGTTTGTTAGTAAAGTTTATCGTAAAAGTAAAGTTTGTTAGTAAAGTTTACTCGGAAGTGAATTTTTTATCATACTGTTTATCAAATTTATCGGCAAGAGGACAAAGATCGATGATTATTTCATCTAACTGTCTCATTTCATTGATGAAAACAGTGTGGTTAAATTGATTTCCTCTTAAACAAGACCGTAAATCAACTAATACTTTTTCATATGTTGTGTATGCAAATTTAGACATTTCTATTTTCTTCGAATAATTATTAATGTCACTTACTGTTTTTAGAACTAAACCAGCTCCAGAAATAGAAGCTAGTATAGCAGGATTTAATGTGATACTACCAGCTACTGTACCAATAACTACTAAGCCTGTTGAAGTTACATTAATAATTAAATTCAAGCTCTTGAAATATTTGAAAGCCTTCTTATAACACCAAAAGCGTTTATGATAAAATTTATACAATGCTTTGATTTCAGATAATTTTTCTGGGCTTATGTTTGTATCAATATGATTGAAATCGAATATTTCTGTTTTATCTGTTTTAGTCATTATATTATATATTTGGATAATTATATTTTAGGATTTGAAAGAAGACAATATAATACACCACTTATTTGGCCCATTATTGGAGATCTTTTTATTTTCTTAGGCAATGAATGGCAACAATATGTGTAGCCAGGCCCCTTTTCATAGTCATTGTAAAATCTTCCGAATGCGTCATGGAAAATGGCATGTTTCATTAAAAATTGATAATTGGTATTTAGAGTACAAGAACCCGGTCCTATTAAGCCGATGTTAGGGTGTTTTTCTTATATTTGGTTCATTGATATTGACTCATTCAAATAGTTTACATACAAAAATTGATATATTAAAGCCGATTTTAATATTTCATCTTTAGTATTAGGATGTAGGGTTTTTTGGGCTGTGAAAAATTTATTACAAAAATTAATTGACTGTGTGAGAATTGCCATTTATATATATATCAATATATTAGATAATTATATATTAAACCTCTCCAAAAAGTGCACTGATATGGCAATCATAAGGTGCAAATGTAATGTCATCATCAAATGATATCAATTTGATTTGTATGTCTGCATCTTCCCTGAAATTGATAACTGATGTTGATATATTGAAAGTGTATAAAATTTTATTTGATGTTTTTTCCCAATTCTGCGGAGCGAACGAAGTGTTATGAATTAATATAAACATTTTTTCATATCCTTCAGGCGGTTTATCGTCCAATATCATCAGCCATAATTTTATAAGTTTCAAATTGATTAATGCAATAAAAGATAATGAACCGTTGAATATGATATCATAACTGTTCTTATTTTTCATATAATTGCCTAAAAATATGAATTTTTGTAACTGTTTGGGTTTTGGTAAACCAATTAGGTTTCTACCATTCATATCAATATCGGTCTCCATAACCATTTTTCCGCCCTCAATTACATAAACAGTATCAAATACATCTGGATCAACACTTGAGACTTGACCTTGAACACCATAAACGATTAGATGTGCTTTTTTTGTATTCCCTTTCGATATACTTCCATGAAGATCTATCATAATATATTCAGGTGGAGAGACTTGATACTTCTGTAAATGAACAATGCTTTTTGTGTATCCTTCAGTGTTGAATATCTTTGTAGTTTGCTGTCCGATATTAAGAACTGTTGAGACAACATTGACAGATGTCGAACCAATGTGAACTTTATCTGGAACGAAAAACTCAATCACCATAGTGTACTCACCTGGAGGAAGTTTGTATGCATTAAAACCTATCCTTGACCGGAAGTCATCTTTATTGTCTGTCGTAAGAGTCATATCATAGGCTTTTTTATTGATTTTGTGTGGGCTTGATGCAAAATTGATAATTCCATTAACAACAATATTACTCTCCGACGAGCTCTTGTCCACATCTTCCATCAGATATCTGAAAACGTCTTTTTCTGCTGTAGAGGAAGTTATGTGTGACTTGTTAACATAACTCTTATAATCGTCTGTTATTCGTGTATACAAGTTTGTATTAGAATCATTGAGTTCGGCGTTGAAGAATGAAACATTTACGGCAGCACTATTCTCATTTGGTTTAGGTGTTGCTAAATTAGTAATTTTATAACTCTGCATATCAAGATCGCTGGAAATCGTTTTGTCTAATTTTTCGTTTAAATGTGTATCAACATAACCTTTATTCGTAGCCATATCGCTTACAGTTGGGGTTTGAACATTATATATCACGTGGTTGTTCATATCAATTGAATTCTCCATAGGAAGCATTTCTTTCCGACTCAGAAAAATGTTTTTAGCATCGTCATAACTGATTAAATTCAAATAGTTGGCTCCCAAATCTTTATATGTCTGTTGCTTACTGTTTTTAATATTGTACATCTCCTTCAAATCAATATCTTTGGTCACTTCATGTGTATGTGCTGGGGCATCAGGGTGATATTTTTTCAAAGTTATCATATTCACCGCAGAAAGATCATTGTTTTCATCCGTATCCATATTTGTGATCAGTTTTCGATCCATATCAATTTCTCCAGGTAGAATTAATTTATTTCCTCGCAGATCCAAATCTGCAGTCATATGAGTTGTTCCATCTAACTTTAAATAATGCGTGTCTCCATACTCTTTATTAACAGCATCTTTTTCTGAAATTGGTGTTTTTAAATTTCTTATATTATTGTTTTTCATATCAAGATTTGCTGTAACTAATGGCAAATGCTTACTAACAAATGTATTTCTAGCAAAATTAAAATTTATCACATTATCCAAGCCAGTAACTTGTCCTATATTTACTAATTGTCTACCTTGCATATCATAATTCCCTGAAGATGTTAATTTGAACCCTACACCAGGTAATCCACGTTGAGGTGTCGCCGTTGATGTTGACGATGGTAAAATTCCATTTGAGTAACTCATATATATGTTATTTATATTATATTTGTTCATCGAAATTTTTGTTGATTTTCCGTGGCTTATCAATATATATAAAGCTATATGGTTCATCAGTTGCTTTATCATATAATTCTTTTGGAATGTTGTTTTCACGGCAAATTAGACTCTTCTCATTGGCACTAGGAAATTCGTAAATAGAGAAATGTGAACAGTTCAATCTTATGTCTTTTGGTGTCTTATAGTAGCTTTGACTCAGATAAATCACACTGCAATTTTTGTGTCTCCCTCGTATAAAATAGTCGACCAATTTTTTTATTTTTTTCACATACAAATCATCAAAAATAACCAATTTCTGACTTTCACTATCAAGATCATTTACAGGAATAATCTCGTTATTACTTGCTTCAATAACATCATAACCAGCTTCATCAGTTATTGGTGGAACATATCCATAAGATTCTACTTGGACTGCTCTAAGTTTTTAGCATATAGGTATATTTTATCAAAGTACAGTAGATTATATCATATGTATTAGTGTGTTTGTTTTACCAGAACCACTAGGTCCGCAAACAGATCCGAAAACATTTTTGGCATGAATTCATATAACTGTTTAAAGTTTGAGACAACATCGTCTTCAACGTCATAATTTGGTATTTTCATTTATATTATATGGGTATATTATTTCAATATAACATGGTGTATAAACACGGTGTACAACACGGTGTATAACACAGTGTAAAACGTTATTTTTTATATATGATTTTCATTTTTATGTAATGTAATAATATAACAATAATGAGTTTACTTAAGTGGAAAGAACTCGCAAAGAGGAAATCTGAATTAGGGATAAGATCAATTATGTTCATGATACAATTACAAAACATGATATTAGTCAGCAGACCAGTCAGGAGTCATTGGCGAAGGTATTTAAACCAGTGACTAGTAAATTAGATGATGTTATTGACAGTAATTTAGATTTAAGGATGCCTCAGAGAAAAAACGACCACCTAAGAAAGGTGAGCCTGGTATTGACTATATGCCTGAAGTTGATCCATATGAAGACATGGAGAAGGTCTGATTGATTTTGGTGATTATGTACCACACAAATAAACAACTGATGTCCAAAACCCCAACATATGAAGAATCTTTACAAGATCTTATGGAAGGAAAGAAGGAGATTTATGTTGATCCTCAGTACTTCCTCAGGAACCTGAGATTTACCACCAGAATATGATGACGACGAAGAGATCGATGCATTACATGATGAAGATGTGAGTAATGAGATTTTGGATGATGTTGGTATTGTGAATTATGAAAATGCGGATAAGATATTGAATCAATCAACAATGACACCCCAAAAGACTCAGAACTATCTTAATAAGATTATAAAGGAGGCCAAATCAAAAAGGAGCCAATTAAGTGGCTATAAAGCAAATGTTACAAAACAATACAATAAGGGGGAGATATCAGATGCAGAGAGGCAAATGCGAAACAAAAGAATAGACAACGCAAGAGTTACTTTAAATGAATACATAAACCACTATAGAAAAAATTGCAAACAAAAAAAGGTTCCGGGATCAAAGGCCGAGGAAGAAAACAGACGGGTGGAAATATTGTATTTTATAATGATGTAAAGCAGCTTGTTAAAAAATTGGAATTGATTATTGGTGAAAGATTGGCAGGGAATACCAGCATTGAGATGCGAAATATGGGAGTAACTATATTGGACACATTATTGAAAATGTCGACAATCAATAGACCGCAATATAATAAATTGTTTAGTCAATATTTCAAAATATAATTAATATAACTTTATTATATAAATGGCACGAGAGATAGTATTATCATCTTATAGTGTAAAAAATCAAGGGAATAATAAACCTGAGGATTTTACAACAAAATTTACTAGACCTATAATTTTGGATAGTAATATGCAATATGTTATTGGTCTTAACAGAATTATCAATATGAGTTTTACATGGTTTAATGTTAATGCTGGATACAACAATCAATTAATCAAATATAGCTCTGATAGTGGTTCAACATTTAACAACATCACCTTTCCAGCCGGAGTATGGAATTATACAGACTTCAATACATATATTAAAGATATAACAAAAACTGGTGATACGTATCCTATCACTCTTGAATTCGATAATACAACATTTAGGGTCACGGTTACATTAGCTCAGAGTTATCGGCTTGATTTGACAGCAAGTAATTTTAATGACCTAATCGGGTTCGATAAGAAAGTATTAACAGGTGGGACAAACATTGGACCAAGGGTTCCAAATCTATCTCAAGATACAGATGTCCTTAATGTTCATTGTGATCTGATTAATGCTAGCCTGGTGGATGGTCAAGATACCGACATCATTTATTCATTTTCAACCAGTGTTCTCCAACCTAGTTATTCATTCACCTTAGAACCCCGGAGAGTCACCTACAATCCTGTGAATAAGAATACGATTTCTAGTATAAGGATTTATATCACCGATGGAAAAAGAAGATTAGTTAACCTGAATGGAGCAGATACATCTTTCTCACTAATTCTGAAAAGTTTAGAATAATATAACATAATAGTATAAATGAAACCATATGAATTCAAAAGATTTTACCATCCAAAACTTGGTAAATTTGTATATCAACACAAAGGGTCTGGGCTTATCGTTGATAATATTTTCAAACCATTAAAGAGTGTGGCATCAGCTGTTTTTAAGAAATTTGCTAAGCCAATAGCAAAGAAGGCACTAGAATCGGGGATATCGCATGCAGGTAAGCGATTGGGTGAGGCAGTATCACAGAAGTCAGGAGACCTAATAATGAAAAGATTAGCTAATTTGAGAAAAGGAGCTACAAAACAAACAGCAAATGTTTCATCCTCACCCATTAAACAGCAACAGCAAGATGAAAGTACTGATATGATACTCAATAGATTAATATCTGGATCTGGTGTTAAAAGAAGGCGTAGAGTAAGAGTAGTATAGAATCAATAAAATGATTGAAAACATCTATATATTACAAAATTATGGTATATAATTGTAAAATTATCTAACATAATAATATAATGTCGTTTAGAACAAGTGAATATCTGCAAAGATATGAGTTGGTACGATTCCAACTTGATGATGTAATCAGAGCCCCAGCTAACAATCAACACCAAGTGAAAAATGGGTATAAATTCACGATCAATGATCGATCGAGTTTCTACGATTGGTACAATCCTTATTTCGAGGTGCAGTTCCAGGTACAAAAATTGGCCGATGGTACAGCCTATGCTGATGATAGGGTGACAGTTATTAATGGGGCCCATAGTTTGATTAGTCACATCATGATAAAAAGTGCTGGGAAAATTGTGTATGATACTGATAATCTCCATAAAGTGACTTATGTAAAGAACCTGCTTGAATATAGTGACGATTTTGCTCGTAGTGTTGCTAAAAACTCTTTATGGTATTTGGACACAGATAACACTACAGCCAATACCAATACAGGGTTTGAGTCAAGACGTCTTTTAACGACAGGTAACCATGATGTCAATGTAGTCATACCTCTTAATCGTTACAGTTTCTTCGAAGAGCTAGAGGGTCGAATGTTAGTCCCAATGCAACTTCAGTTTAATATACAGTTACAGAATGACAATGAATTAATATTTAAGGCAGGTGCAGTAGATGACGGACGAGTTGTTATTGATAGATTACTACTTTGGGTACCAAAATTGACACCAAAAGACAGTCTCTACGATAAGTTTGTTAGTTCTTTTTTGAAAGATGATAAATGGACATATCTGAGAGAAATGTATGAGGTGTCCGCACCAACACATAGCAGTGGATTCTTCCAGATATCATCCAGTATTGATAATGTTAAGGCTATATTTGTATATCTACAAAGAGCTAAAACAAACAATGCAGAGGCGAATCCGTACCTGTTTGACACTTTTAAAGTAAATTCAGGTGATAATGCTTGCAGTCTTACAACATGCAGATTGGAATACGGCAATGGAGTATTCTACCCAGAGACTGAATACGATTCAGAATCAAAAGTAAGGATCTTCAATGATTTAATGTCCTATGGTATGAGAAAGAATGATTACAACAGCGGTACACAGCTTAACCTATCGAATTACAATGGTCTCTATCCACTAATCTATTTCGATCTATCATATCAAACAGAGAAAGTAACAAGAGACCCAAAGCAGTTGATCTTCAGGTATAAACTGAACGGCAATAGTGCTGGAAATAGTCCTTTCAGCATACATGCTATAGTCCTATATGAAGAGACAGTTGTCATTAACAAAGTGGGAAATGAATTGGTTATAGTGTAAAAAGTAATAAATTACTAATCAAATAATATCATTATTTCATATATGTTTTATAACCAGAAAATTATATAACATATATTATATACAACAAATGACTCAACTTTATGAGATTAATGTGAAATTGTCTGACAATCAAAAGAAAAATCTTAGCAATGCTTTCCATAAAAGGGAAACGATCGTTCTCAGGCTTTCAAACGACTCTCTTCGTGGTAATGATACTCTACATGTCCCGGCAATGGTGAAAAAAAGGTTGGAGAAAAATCGACTATTGAATAAGGGTATGGACATTAAGCTTGTGAAAACAAATATTAGAAAACAAGTCGGTGGAAGTTTGTTAACTACCATTCTAACCCTCGGACGTGCAGCTTTACCTACTATTGGTAAAACCCTTGGTCTATCAGCTCTAGCCGGCTTGGCTTTTGAAGGTGCTTCTCAAGTGGTTAAAGCGATATCAGGAAAAGGCATACAGTCTGGTGGTTTTCTCATACCACAAGAAAAAATCAATAAGCTAATAGAATATAAGCATCTTTTATCGACGAAACAAAAACAGGATATATTGAATGCCCTTCAATCAGGTTCGGGTGTTCATATCACACCAACAAAAACACAATCAGGAGGATTTTTAGGCACTCTGTTGGCAAGCATTGGTGTTCCATTACTCCTAAATGCTCTAACTGGTAAAACTGGTAGCGGTGCTCCACGAATGGGAACTAGTAAGAAAAAGGGTATGGGCGCACCAAGAATTGGTGTATATAGACCACCACCGCCATTTTATGGGAGTTGGCCCGATAATACGATAGGTATGGGGGTAAAAAAAAAGCTCCAAAGAAAAAGACAACAAAAAGAGGCGAAGGCTTGCTATTAGGGAAAAACAGCCCATTCAATGGCATCCCACTACTAGGGGCAATACTGTAAAACCGAAATTCCACAATGACATCCCGTTAAGTAATCATGATCTAATAAAATGGTGCAGATATTTAAACATTCCAATCAGTGATGTTCTGTCAAGGGATGAAAGAGTTCCACATAATCATAGCCAAGCATTATTTATTTACAATCTGGAACCTAGTTATATGGCAGGATCTCATTGGGTTACAACTTATGTAAAAGACAACGTGATAAATTATTTTGACAGTTTTGGTATGCCTCCATTTCAAGAGATCGTAAATCATGCAAAAAGAAAGAATTTAACTCTGTTACATCAAAATAATCAAATCCAAAACATAAAAACGTCTACATGTGGCTACTTCTGTTTATACTTTCTGAACGAAATGAATAAGGGAATTCGTATTATAATTTATTGCAAGTATTTGACATATATGATACAATGAAGAATGAGAGATTCCTCGAACATTATTTCAGAAATATCTAACTTATATATATAATGGTAAAATCATATTGTGTTAGACAGAAGAAAGTCACTGAATGTGTTCCAGGAAGCGAACGATATGTGAAAACTAAAAATGGTCGAACTATGTTGAAATGCACTTGTGCTGAATGTGGTATAACAAAGACTAAATTTGTTAAAAAAAAGGGAAACTAAAAGGCCCGTCTGAAGGGGCGGGCTTATTTGATATAGCAAATTCCCACAGTCTTGGTGAAATTGCAGCTAAAAGCGCTTTAAAAGGTTTGTATAATTTAGCTAGAATTGGTGCTTCAAAGGCTATTAAATCAGATTTTGCTAAACAAAAGATCAAAGGTATGGCTAACAAATATCTGGATCAAGCCTTAGATAGTTTAACTTCAGATATTAGTAAGAAACTAGATCCATTGCATAAAGGTAGTGGGATCGATATTCATAAGGCCATTGGGAAGCTTCCGAAACCAAAAGGAGGGTGGACATTACCCGGTCATAAATATACTGGGCCTTATAATGATTTAGAGAGTCAAGTTAAATATAACCCAACCACTGGCCAAATATTAGAAATATATGACCAACCTACAGGAAGAACGGATGCCATTGCCATGCAGCACGATGTCGATTATTCAGTCTGCAAGGATGATAGGAAATGTAAAAATAAGGCAGACCGAAAAATGGTTCAAGCTTTAGACAACGTACCATACAATGAAAGACAATGGGGTCATTGGTTGGCTAGAAACACGATTGATGTAAAACAAAAACTTGGATTAGGTCTTGGTGTTAAACAAAAAAGGAAGTCAAAAAACTTGAAGCGGCGTTGAGTAAAAATGATTGGGCTCAACAATTAGCCGATGAATTACATAAGCCAATCAAACGAAAATTTAAAACAAGAAGAATTATTGTTAATGGAATAGATGATATTTGGAGTGCTGACCTTGTAGAAATGCAGAAGTTTTCAAAATGGAATAAAGGATATAGATATTTGTTAAACATCATTGATGTGTTTTCGAAATTTGCTTGGAGCATTCCTATTAAAAATAAAACAGGTGATACAATCACTGAATCATTTGATGATGTTATTAAAAAATCCAAACGGAAACCTAAATTTATTTGGGTAGACCAAGGATCTGAATTCTATAATAAAACTTTCAAAGACTGGTTAAAGAAAAATAATATTGAGATGTATTCTACTTTCAATGAGGGTAAAGCTGTTGTTATTGAGAGATTTAACAGAACATTAAAATCTAAAATGTGGAAACAATTTACAGCTCAAAATACAACACAATATTTAGACATGTTACCAAAACTATTAAATGAATACAACAGTACAAAGCATTCAAGTATTAAAATGAAACATATTGAAGCATCTATGAAAAAAGGATGAAGGTTTGGTATATTTCAATTTATACGGTGATATGCAAACATCAAAACAGAAGCCGAAATTCAAAATAGGCGATAAGGTTAGGATAAGCAAATACAAAAGACCAGTTTTTGATAAGGGTTATACAAGCAATTTTAGTGAAGAAATATTTATTGTTGATAAAATTCAAAACACAACACCAGTCACTTACAAACTAAAGGATCTCAATGATGAAGAGATACAAGGGAGTTTCTATCAACAGGAGTTATTGAAAGCTAAACAAGATGTTTTTCGTATAGATAAGGTTATCAAAAGAGACTATAAGAAAAAACAAGCTTTGGTATCATGGTCTGGTTATCCAAAAGAATTTAATTCATGGATACCGTTAAAAGATGTCAAAAATATATAATGTTTATATATATCATGAGTGGCATTGAGAAATATATCAAAAAAATAAATTTTCAAATTCAGGAATGTGAAGATGAAATAGACAATCTTCAAGATAAAATATATGATAATGAGCGTAGATTGGATCTGTTACAATATAAAAAGAAATTATTGAAACTTTATCATAAAAAAATACATGAAATTGATGAAGATATAACATTGAAACAGTTATTGAATATTATCTGCAATGAGATAGAAAACAATAGATATGATGATGAATGTAATGTGTTGAAACAAACCAAAGTTGATAATATAGCTGAATTGAAAACTGAAATATGGGTATAAATTAAAAATACTATAAAATTATTTAAACGCACTAAAATGACTTAAAAAAATAATCATACTATATAGTAATGGAAAAACAATCAAGGGGAAGACCTAAAAAGTATATAACTGATGAAGAAAAACGTATTATGGGACGTGTTTATTGTAAGAAGTATAATAACAACCCAGAGAATAAATATCATTGTATTGAATGCAATAAATATTTCCATCCTGCAAGTAAATATAAACATAATAAAACTAGAATTAATCAATTGAATTCACAAAAATACAACAACGAATAACACAAGAATATCATAAAAAGATAATCATATGACCAATCATATATGATTATCTCAAATTATTTCCAAAATGATTCCAAAAATAAACGCACTATGAAAATGACTTAAAGAAATATTATATATAGTTATATATATATAGAATGAATTTTGAAAAATCCCAACTTATGAAACTTAAGAAGTCAGAACTAATTAAACTGTTAATGAAACAGAATGCTAAACCAGCTTCTAAAATTATAATAGGGGATGACGAAAAACAACGTAGGAGACCAGTGCCTACACCAAGACAAACAGTAAAAGAATTGGTTGACTATTTTGAGAGGAAAAGATTACCACCCCCACCTTCTGAATGGTTAGAAGAAATAGAACAATTAAAAAAGACACCAATTCCTACACCAAGGACTAAAAAAAACAGTTAAACCTGTTCCAGCTCTAAGGACTAAGATAGAGCAAACAGACAAAGCTCTAAAAGGTTATACTAAATCCTTCGAAATTACATTAAAGAATAATAAAGACCCTTTAACACAATTACAACAAACAAGAAAAGGTATTGAAAACCATTTTAAAACCCTACTAAGTGATACAAAAGGAATTAAATTTGTTGAAACACTAAAGGTCACATTTGAGAAACTAGCTGGTGATGAAATAATGTCTAAGACTGCATATTTTAACAGTGTGGCTCAGACGATTATTAACCACATAGAAATCGCTGAAGCGTTACAATTGTCTAAACAACAGATATTAAATAGTGTAGCTCAATGGATTTCTGAGGGTTCTGGATGGACAATTAGATCTATTGACAACCACTATATTAATATTGTTAAATACGAACCATTAAAGGGATCATCTTACATTCAATTACCTTCAGAACTAAGAAATAGTGCTAAGGGTTGATAAACATGAAAAATAAAGACAATGAATGCTTTAGATGGTGTCACATTAGACATTTGAATCCTCAAGACAAATACTCACAGAGAATTAAAAAAGTTGACAAGCAATTCATTGAAAATTTAAATTATTCGGGGATTGAATTCCCAGTCACCACCAAACAGTACAACAAGATTGAAAAACAAAATAATATCAACATAAATGTTTTCGGTTATGAAGATAAACAACCATATCCAATTTATGTCTCAAAAGAAAAATATGCAGACCGTATGAATCTGCTTCTTATAACAGAAAATGAAAACAAGCACTATGTCTTGATTAAAGATTTTAACAAGTTAATGTACAATCAGACAAAACACAAAGAAAGAAAACATTTCTGCATGTATTGTCTTCAATGCTTCAGCTCTGAAAGAGTATTAACTGATCATAAAGAAAACTGTATACAAGTGAATGGCACACAAGCGATAAAAATGCCTGAAAAGGATAATAATATACTAAGATTCAACAACTTTCATAAACAACTACCAGTACCATTCGTCATTTATGCAGATTTTGAGGCTATTACTGAAAAAATACATGGTTGTCAACCCAATAATGATAAATCATACACAGAGGCTTATCAGAAGCATACAGACTGTGGTTATGGATATAAGGTCGTTTGTTGTTATGATGATAAACATACCAAACCAATACAAATTTACAGAGGTGAAAAGGCTGTGTACAAATTCATTGAAAAAATGATAAAAGAAGTTAAATATTGTAAAACTATTATGAAAAAGGAATTTAACAAACCATTAAAAATGACAAAAGATGATGAAGAGGAATTTCAAAAAGCCAAAGAATGTCATATTTGTAATAAAAAATATACTGATAAGGACATTCGAGTCCGAGACCATTGTCACATCACTGGTAAATACAGAGGCTCTGCTCATCAAGAATGTAATCTGAAACTCAGAGTAAATCCAGCAGAGATAAAAATTCCTGTTATATTCCATAATTTGAGAGGTTATGACAGCCATTTTATAATGCAAGAGATTGGAGCTATTGTTAAGAAACATACATACAAAAATAAGAAAGGAGAGGAGATACAGATGAATATTAATGCCATACCTAACAACATGGAAAAGTATATGGCCTTTATGCTGGGCAATCATCTAACCTTCATTGATAGTTTCCAATTTATGAGCTCTAGCTTGGAAAAACTAGTGAGTAATCTACCAAGAGAATCATTAAAATATACCTCTCAAAAATTTAAAGGTAAAGAGCTTGATTTAATGGCTCGAAAAGGAGTATATCCTTATGACTACATGGACAGTTTTGATAAATTCAATGAAAAACTACCAACAAAAGAAGACTTTTTTAGTATCATGAATAATGAGCATATAAGCAATAAAGATTATCAACATGCTCAGACTGTATGGGAAACATTCATGCTTAAAAGAATGGGTGAGTATCATGACTTGTATTTAAAATCTGATATCCTTCTATTAGCTGATGTGTTTGAAAACTTTAGGAAAACATGCTTAGAATACTATAAACTTGATCCATGTCATTATTTCACATCTCCTGGTTTGTCATGGGATGCTATGCTAAAAATGACTAACATTAAATTAGAGCTTATGGTTGATATTGATATGTTTCAATTCATTGAAAAGGGTATGCGTGGTGGTATATCGTATATAGCCAATCGATACGGTAAAGCTAACAATAAATATATGAAATCATACGATGAGAAGACACCCTCAAAGTATATCATGTGTCTAGACGCTAATAATTTATATGGTTGGGCTATGTCACAATACCTACCAACTGGTGGTTTTAGATGGATGACAGATAAACAGATTAACAACATAGATTTAGCTAAATACAATGAAAACAGCGAAAAAGGTTTAATATTAGAAGTTGATTTAGAATACCCCAAAGAGTTGCATGACCTTCATAACGACTACCCACTAGGACCGGAAAAGGTTAAAGTAACTAAAGACATGCTATCAGATTATGCTAAAAACATTGCGAAAAAATATAATATATCAACAGGTCTTGTACAAAAACTGATACCAACATTGAGCAACAAAGAAAAATACGTTCTACATTATAGAAACCTTCAATTATATACAGATCTTGGATTAAAAGTCATTAAAGTTCATCGAGTATTAGAATTTAATCAGTCACCTTGGCTTAAACAATACATTGACTTCAATACACAGAAGAGAACAAATGCAAAAAATGCTTTTGAGAAAGACTTCTTCAAGCTTATGAACAACAGTGTATTTGGAAAAACGATGGAAAATATTAGAAAGCGAGTAGATGTCAGATTAGTAACTGATGAAAAGAAACTATTAAAAATGGCTGCTAAACCAACATATGTCAGCAGTAAGATATTCAATGTAAATCTAGTAGCTGTGCATAAGATTAAAGAAACACTTACCCTAAACAGGCCGGCTTATGTGGGTATGTGCATTCTAGATCTTAGTAAGACATTAATGTATGATTTTCATTATAACTACATAAAAAAGAAGTATGGAGACAAAGCTAAGTTATTATTCACTGATACAGACTCTCTGACTTATGAAATTGAAACTGAAGATGTATATAAAAACTTTTGGAATGATAAAGACAAATTTGATAACAGCGACTACCCTGAAAGCTCACAATATTTTGATAAGACAAATAAAAAAGTAATCGGTAAATTCAAAGATGAAGCCGCAGGAGTTCCTATATGTGAATTCGTTGGATTAAGATCAAAAATGTATAGCTACATAAAAGACAATGATAACGGTGGGAAGACTGCTAAAGGAATAAAAAAGAATGTCGTAAAAAATGACATCAAACATGAAAATTATAAAGAGGTTCTGTTTAATAACAAGCAAATGTATCATACAATGAAAACAATCCGAAGCAATAACCATCAACTTGGAAGCTATGAGCTTAATAAAGTGTCATTATCTTGCTTTGACGACAAACGATATATACTAGAAGACGGAGTCAACAGTTATGCATACGGGCACTATGCCATCAAAAATTAAACTCATCATTCTTTACCTTATTACATATTGGTATTCGTTAATTGAAGAAGATATTTTTATTCTTCAATTAATCCTTTATGTATTTCATTATTACAAGCCATTTATATTATTATATAAGATAATATTTTTATGCTACTACATATTACGTCACGACACCACAGTCTTGGTCTACTTACAAATGTCACGCAATAGTAAACATAGTAGAGTCCCATTTCAATGTCCAATCGAATCCTGTGATCGTAATGGGTATGGTGTTGCTTTACCTAAAAGCGACCTCCTCCTCTTGAGTTTAAATGTTTGTTTCTGTACTGTTTTCTTGGTATTTATGTCAGTCTTGCGCTGAATCTCACTCGCCAACAAACGTCGAGACTGTTCATTTCTAACGGCCACTCGACACTGACGAATGGTTTCCTCAATAATCTCCAACTCTGTATCACATTCCTCCAAGTTTTGAGCATCAAGAGTATTGAAAAAATCTTGAAGGTTCATCTGAATTGTGGTTTTTAAATGTTGCATTGTGTACTCCTTGGCATCGTTTATGTTATTGCAAATATTCTGATAGCGCTGGTCCAATTGCTTCAGAGAGTAAGGCATCTTCTCTAAACTTCACAAATGATTTTCACTGAAAAGTTTCACAAATTAATAACTTTTCACTGAAACATTTTACGATTGTGTAGTGAAAATGTGAAGCTTTTGATTGGTTGAAAAAATCATACGACCGTCTCGTGATCTAAAACAATAGGCTATACGTGATGACTCATTTCCTGTTCACAAGCGGAAAATTCTTAGACAATGAGATCATCGACTTCCCATGTTTCCGAGAAAGTCACGCAATGTGACCATCCGTGTCGTAATGACTCATTTTCCTGGGGGAACCCCCTATTGTATGACATCATCGACTTCCTGTGTTTCCGAGAATTATGTTACACAAAGGAAATCACGCAATGGAATAAACACACTGTTTTTATAAAACATATAGATTTCCAAAAAATCGAAAACCATAAAAAATAAAACATATAGTTTAATTATCATATGAAAACATATAGTTTAATTATTTTATGAAAACATATAGTTTAATTATTTTATGGAAACATATAGTTTTCCAAAAACTGGTTTACATTAAATGGAAACAAAAAAACTGGTTACCATCATATGGAAAGTAGTATAGAGTTGGGTTGGTATCAGATCAAAAAAATATTTTTTTGATCTGGTGCCCCCAACTCTAAAACTACTGTCACCCTCAAAGCGTATATAAGGATTAAGATCCCTCTACTCGCCCTCTTTTCGCGCCAGTCTGGCGGTTCAGTCCGCCGCGGTTTGTTCGTCCTTTTATGTCCTCATCTCTCTCTCTGCTTTCCTCGCTGTCGACTTTGGGTTCGATTTTTCCCCCGCCCTCCCAACCCATCTGCTACTCTCTTGTCTGCCTAAAGCGACAGCTGACCTCAATCTAAATCGGCATAAGCACGAGGGAGAGCACTGCAAATAGATTACTATTTGCAGTGCTCTCCCTCGTGCTTATGCCGATTTAGATTGGGGTCAGCTGTCGCAACAAGCCATCAAGGAATCTCGCAGATATACACCTCCAAAATACCCCCAAAACTAAACAAAACCCCACAAAACTAAACACCCAAACCCAAAACCCAAAACGAAAATCTGAAGAGGCACTACGAGACCAGGATTCGAAAGGACGGTGAAGCTCTCCGGCAACGAAGCGCCCTGGGTCACGAAAGGCCAACATAAAAATAATAATTAAATAATAGATTATAATTATAATAAAAACCTTCCCAGCACCCTTTGCACCAGAAAAAATTTCCATGCCACATAACTCTGTCAATTTTGAGTGAATGAGGATACTACACCACGTGCTATTTACACCTACCATAAAATACCTATTTTTATTGACTAAGTGTGATGACGTCATCAGTCACGTGACTGTGCCCCCAAGTGCCTTCTAACGTTTTTTAGGAACATGCTTTGTTAAATGCAAATATCATGTAGTCAACGTGGCAAGGAAGGCATTCACTTGCATCATTTCGTCATGCCGGGTATGGTTCTGGATTTTCAAAATTAAGGGGGCTATACACATGAGCAAATAGGGGTCTGGGGACAAGTATCTTTGTATACATGTATCTTTATAAGGGTGGAATGCAAAGTTGAAAAAATTTGTACGTTGGTATAAAAATAAGTTCCTTATCAACGTCATTAGCATGACGTCTTGAATCACGTGACCAGAACGCACGGAAGTTGACTGATTTTTGGCCCGGTTCCGGTTCCAGTTCCGTTTTTATTAACTGAAATAATTCCCCGTTTTTCCACCCAGTTAAAATTTATGCCATTTTTGTGTATAAAAAAGGCCATTATTACTCCTCCAGTAAAACTGAGTAAAAATGAAGGTGACGAAAAAAGTTTTACTCGTTGGAAATCCATCCTTTCCTGATCCTGTTCAGCGACCTTTCAGTTTAAAACTATAAACAAATCTGCATAAGTGGTTTTTATCTTACCTCTTACCAATGGCGTTGGCAGTTTTTTTCTTTCATACCGATCAGGGGTTATATATATATTTTTTTTTATTCCCCACCCTCCCCTCCCCCTTCGGTCCACTTCCTTTCCCTACCCTGCTCGGGTTTGCAGGACATGGTCAACGGGAGGACTGGTTCGAGTTTTCAAGACAACTGATACCCCATTTTTGCCCGTAGTTAGCGTCAGCACAGAAAATTTATTTTATTTCGTCGATTCAGAGTCCTGTTTTAGTGACAAAAGGCTGGCGAAATTGTTTTGCAAACTGTCCTTTTCGTGGCTAACTTACGATTTAGCGCAAAGAAGTCTGCTTGTTCGCCGGTCATGTGCCGGTCGAAAGGACAAGAAAAGCTGGAAAAGGTAAGTGATTTGAGTTTTAAATTAAGCTTACATGTAGTAAGCTGTAAGTTTAACTTTCAACCTAATGTCCAACTGGACAGGGTTCAGGGTTATTTTAGACCTTTTGGGGCGATTGATTATTAGTTTCTATTTTCTAACTAGTTTAAAATTATTATTAAAGTATTATTAGTATTATTAGTTTCTATTTTCTAACTAGTTTAAAATTATTATTAAAGCGTATTTGTTTACAAACAGATTTGCAAAAGTCTGCGACTTTGAGCGCTGAAAAAAAATATCACAGGGCGTAACATGTCGATCAAAAACGTAGTCGATAAGTCGACAGTACTCGATATTCGTCGATAATTGTCAATCGACAGGTTTAATTCGTCGATAAAAGTCGATAATCACAAGATTTTCATAGCTACGAAATTAACCAAACTAATAATAGCTCAAACGACTTTTCTATGGAAGCATAAACCGCTCTGAAGTAAATCTTTATGGCAATAAACTTAAGCTTACATAAAAAAAAAAACTGAGCAACCAAGTGGTTTGTTATTCAATGTAGAATCGAATAATCACCTTGAGAAATGATAAACCAAGGTAAACAGTGGTTCTTTCAGTGCTTGATGGACCCCAAAAAGGCGTTAAATTCTGTTAAAATTGATTAGCACTGCAGTTTAATCAGGTTTTATGAGAACGACAGAAGCAGCGTGACACAGTGTGACAGAAGACGGCGATCAAGAAGTAACATGAAACTGAGATGCATAAATCACTGATAAGACGTAAAATAATTTGACATGAAAATGAATCACTTTATTGGAAGAAAAGAGTAGTTTCTGATTTCAGCTTGTGTTTATTTGAGCTTCCAATTACAGTGTAAAATCGGTATTTTACAATAACTGTGTAAATTCCCGCGCGCTGATTGGCTCATTTCTATGGTCGATGAGAGTATAGACCATGAAAATGACGTAACAGGTAACGCAACGCGGTGAGTTTTGTCAAACTTTTGGCGCTACGGGTTCTTCAAACAGTGAAAAATGCACTTAAAACTGGAATTCTTCAATGAAAAGAATGCTCTCTCGTCAGTTAAATTTAATTTACAATCAGCTAAACTTGCCTGGAATTAAGTGCGAAGCAAAAAGGACAAAAAACTTGTCGTAGTTTCACGGGAAAATCCACGGAATCAGTCGCCGGCCCCGGGTCGCCGGCGCCCGAAAGAACTAAAACTGAGCCGAAAACAACTTGGAGCAAAGATTCATCTGATTATTCGAAGGTATTTCAAATTTGAAAAAGGTTAGCTTTGTAAACTGTGCCTAGTAATTTTATATTTGACTTTGTGTGAGGTTATTGTGCTCTATTTTGCGATTATCGCCGAGCGCGGTTCTCTAAAATTTGCCGAATAACGGCTCTTTGTTTTGCTGTGTTAAAATTTATATTAAAAGATTCTAGCGATGATTTAAGCTGAAGAGAATTTTTGTGTGAGCCTTTTTCGTTACATAATTTATTCACATAAAAAGTTAAGGCTTTAATTATACCCCACACAAAAACATTTTGCAGCAGTTTGTCAGTGTTACGTTGTTTATCTTGATTTTCTAAAATGATTCCCGCAAACTCGTTCGCTCGGCGCTCGCAGTTATTCAAGTTTGTTATTGTAAAAAACAAATCGACCGCATTTTTCCATGGTCTATACTCTCATCGACCATAGAAATGACGCCATAAAATGTTCAAAACTTGGCAGTGAAACCACTCGCCTAACGGCTCGTGGTTCCACTTGAGTTTTGAACATTTTATGACGTCATTTCTATGGTCGATGAGAGTATAGACCATGGAAAAATGCGGTCGATTTGTTAATTTTACAATAACTGTGTGAATTCCCGCACGCTGATTGGCTCATTTCTATGGTCGATGAGAGTATAGACCATGAAAATGACGTAACAGGTAAACGCAACGCGGTGAGTTTTGTCAAACTTTTGGCGCTGCGAGTTCTTCAAACAGTTAAAAATGCACTTAAAACTGGAATTCTTCAATGAAAAGAATGCCCTCCCGTCAGTTAAATTTAGTTTACAATCAGCTAAACTTGCCTGGAATTAAGTGCGAAGCAAAAAGGACAAACAACTTGTCGTAGTTTCACGGGAAAATTCACGGAATCCGTCGCCGGCGCCCGAAAGAACTAAAAATGAGCCAAAAACAACTTGGAGGAAAGATTCATCTGATTATTCGAAGATATTTCAAATTTGAAAAAGGTTAGCTTTGTAAACTGTGCCTAGTAATTTTATATTTGACTTTGTGTGAGGTTATTGTGCTCTATTTTGCGATTATCGCCGAGCGCAGTTCTCTAAAATTTGCCGAATAACAGCTCTTTGTTGTGCTGTGTTAATATTAAAAGATTCTAGCGATGATTTAAGCTGAAGAGAATTTTTGTGTGAGCCTTTTTCATTACATAATTTATTTCCATAAAAAGTTATGGCTTTAATTATTATCCACGCAAAAACATTTTGCAGCATTTTGTCAGTGTTGGGTTGTTTATGTTTATATTCTAAAATGATTCCCACAAACTAGTTCACTCGGCGCTCGCAGTTATTCAAGTTTGTTATTGTGAAATTAACAAATCGACCGCATTTTTCCATGGTCTATACTCTCATCGACCATAGAAATGACGTCATAAAATGTTCAAAACTTGGCAGTGAAACCACGAGCCGTTCCACTTCAGTTTTGAACATTTTATGATGTCATTGCTATGGTAAATAAGAGTATAGACCATGGAAAAATGTGGTCGATTTGTTAAAAATAAAGTCTTGACATGGCCGATCCTACTTCATTTATCCGCGTTCACCAACTTCTTTTTTTAAATTTCCATACTTGTTGATCGAAATCAATTAAAATCAAACTGTAAAAAAAATCGATAACCACAAGAAATCGTGTGATCGACTTTTATCGAATTCCGATATTTGTCGTTTGATTAGTATGAAATTCAACAGAGAACGATCGATTTTTCTACACCATCAAAATTATTGACATGTTATGCCCTGATATCAGCTCGATAGTAGCTGTTTTGTCCACATTTAAACTTATAAGAGGTTTTAAATATGACGTGTAGCAAGAAAGATGTTTCATTGCCTTTCATTTCACCTCTTTCACTGTATTTCAAGCATGAAGATGTACAGTAGATCTTTGACAGTGGAAATTAGAGGTGGAAGTAAAACAAAAACCTGAGGGTCTGCATCTTGCATCATGCTCTAGAATTAAATTTAACATCAACTACAGTAAGTTGTATTGCTATTTTGAAGTTTTGTTTATTTTTGTTCTCCTAAGGTAATTAGACTTTCAAAGACTACAGTCACATGTACATGTGGTTTACAAAGAAGGAACAAGTCGAATAAAGGTAATTGCTCCGTCAATTCCAAGCCCGCTCATCTCCCACCCCCGACATTTGTCAGGCATTTGTCTTTTTTTAACAATGTTGCAAATGCCTGACAGTGGGGTCAGCTTACATGTATACATACAAATCCCCATGGTGGGGCTTCTGAAAGAGTGCAAATGCCCAGGGCCAAGATCAAAATTTTATTTAAATAATTTAATTATTTTAATAATTACACGTAATGGTGGCAGCAATAATTGTTAACAAATAAATGGATTTTTATTCATGCTAGAAATTCTGTCATTTTTCCTCAGTATTACTTACATCCGTTCCCTCATTCGCTCTAAATATGTGTTTAATTTATTGTTCCCGCAAAACGTTTGACTCTGAGGTGGCCCTCTAAAATTCTTGATCGAATTGGAATTTAGAAATGTTGGTAAATAAGACCTCAACATCATGACAATTTACCGTGATATATACGTATCTTCTGTGGCACTTGAAAGATAAGGCACTAGCCTGCCTATCTTGAAAATTGTGTGAACACTCAAAATGGAATATGACTGCGTTCAGTCTGTTGCTTCATTTTGCTCCGGTTCACTTGAAAAGTGTGTGGCCCAAACAATGTTTATCAACTCAGTTTTTTGTATTTTTGAGGGCAATCAGGAAATTTAAAATAAAAAAAAAACTAAGCATTGTACTAGTCAACTTTTAAAATCTGAAAGATAACGTTGTTTTGACAATGCTCACCCCTAGGCTGACCTGTTTTGGTAAATGCCCCACCCTTGGGGAGGAAAAGTTATAACATGCCTGACAAATGCGGGGTGGGGGGGTGGGGGGGGGGCAGTTTATTTATTTATTTAATAATGCCCAATCTTGCAGCATGTGTTATAACTCAGAGTTCTTTCTACCATATTTTTAGAAGCAGCTGGTAGAAATAATTAAATTTCTTAAGAGACACAATGTAATGCATGTGAGTTAAATATAGCAGAGTGTACATGTGAGCTGACGTTATATAACCTATGTTACATCTGAGTTTGTATGATTTGGTGCATATTTATGTCATGCAAAAATGTTTAAAATATTTTAAAATCTGTTTGCTCTTCAATTCTTGGACTTCAAACTTAGTATGGAAAATTATAACCAATCTGGATTTCAAATGGATTTGTACATGTAGCATTTATGGAAAATGTCACTGTATTGCTGTCATTGCTTGCTTACTCGGCTCATCCAGCTGTCTCATTTCACACAATGGATATTTCTGTCATCCTAAGATGTGTTAATTACCACAGTGACACTGCTAAATTACAAAACATCAAGAACAACTAAAATTATCCTTACGCTGTTTCGTATTCATGAGATGCATGGCTGTTAGAGCCTTTTCATTGGACTGTGCATTAGGGGATTCCCTCTGTCCTCCCATGTAATATCAATAGTATTAAAGCTGTGACAATGAAACTTGGATGGTATAAATAAACAAGAAGCTGTACACAGCTTGAACTTGTGGTGTCTTTAATCCAATTAGTGTTTGATTCCCAAATGTTTTGAGTGCTTTTTTAGAGGAACATAAAATTGTGTCTAAAAAGTAAGACTACATTCAGTAGCTGACACTTGAAACCATCATCATAACTGAAATGCAAAGTTATATAAAACACAAAACTTGCTGGAACAAAAATCCCATGTGGTAATAAGCAGTGAACACAATATCAAACAGTCCTATCCATCCATGAATGCCCTGCATTGTCTTGAAAACTTGTATGCTGTTATTCTTCTTTCTGCTTCTCAAGTTAACACACATGAGGCCACAAAATCACGATGCCTCAATTGTCAACCAATCAGATCAGTGAGAAAAAATATGCATGCATAAATTTGCATGCACTAATGGGAAAAGCCAAATTTATAACATCTTCCTCATCTATGCCATGAGTAATAAAGATTTAATATATACCTTTAAGATAGGTACTTTGTAATAAGAGAACCACAGTTTCAATTCTGCAAGACATGTTTCATCAGCCTTGCTCTTCTGTCATTGTCAGTTATATGCGCAATTAGAAATCTAAAGATGCTCTATTTTTCTGACCCTTGTGCTCTGCAGTAAGGAACTTGCTCACTCCACTCCTTGGAAAAAAATCAATTGCTTAAATGTAAAGTGCTTAAGTATATACTCAAACAATTAGTTCTTTGTTTACCTGTAGAAAGGCAATCAAATTGCAAACTGTTTTTACAAGCCCCAGTGCCTTGCTTAAAGTGAAAGAATAATTTAATGTCACTATAACAATTGCAATATTCAGCAAGTAGGGATGTCACTAAGATTCAAGTTGCTGGGTAAATGCAATTAGTAGGCAGAGAATCTAACAGCTGGGGAGTTCTTTTGGTTCTATTTTCCTTCTATTTTCCTATGGAAGTTAGTAGCTGGGGTCACGATCATAGTAGCCAGGGGAAATGCCCGGCCCCTGGCCCTTAGTGACAGCCCTCCCTCGGCTCATGAACTAGGTGCATGTATACCAGCAGTTAATCCTTTTTTTATGTCTGAAAAATTTATCAATCAATTCAAGATGCTCACTTACTATATTATTCAAATTGTTTCTCCCAGGAAACATCACATACTCTACATGTACTGTCATGGATTATAGACATAAAAGTCTACACCACATTGTAAACCCACTGCAAATGTGTGATCTTTCTAAGGTATGGTAATTTGACAATTATTGTTTATATACAAGTTTCCATGTAAATAAGAATAATTGGTTGTGGATTTATATTACATGCATGTTTATATTATGTTTAATTACATGTATTTTTCATTGTAAATACTGAACATTTACATGTATATTTTGGGCCTCTCCATATATACTGTGTGACTGCTACAGCACAGTGTTAACAATATTACTATTGTTTAGTTATGCTGTTCTATGCCTATTATATGGACTACACATGCTCAGAACATAACTTGCAAGAAATTGTCTCTTTTATTGCATAGTGACAGTAATTGCATTGCCAATTTCATTGGGTAGTCCTGCACTTGTCCAAACAATGTCTGTGATTTGCTAAGAAAACAATAGATTTGTCCCGCTGGGATAAGGATTAGAGATAGGGGCATTGTTCAAGTGATATATCAATTGTATCGTTCACCAATCACAGACATCGTTTGGACAGCTACGACCCTGCTCATTTCATTTAGCCAAAACGTCTTGATCCATGAGTTCTTAGGAAGATGGTTCTTAATGAAGAAAAGTAACAAAACTGAATGTTGTCCTTGGGAGGGGAGGGGGGGAGGGGGAGTGTTGGCCAAAAACTTTCTAACATTGATTTCATGTATTTTTGTAATACTTTTGCTACAGCTTGGTAATAAGTAACTCATGCCAGGGCCATGGTAGTGTTCAACTAGCCACAGTGTGTATTTATGCTAATCAGATGTCCCCGGATAAATTTTCTATTTCAACAGACTGTTGAAGAGGCATCCCTTGGTATATTCAGTATAAGCATAAGGTGGATTTTCTACGACTGAACAAGTACAGTAAATGGAATTTTTTACAACGACTAAAATATTTTCAATTAATAATGATACTGTCTGTTTGTAAACAACGTTGTAGTGTAATTATCTGACCTTCCCTTTAAATCATTAAAGGGTCATTCCCAACCAGGGTATATTGCTTTCCGAGGTTCTGTTTGTGGCCATTTTTGGATGCTGCGAAAAAGGCCACCCAGTGGTTATTGCAAAAATTTAAGGTTCTATTGAGGTACATGTACATTGAAACATTGGCAAACTGGATTTCTTTCTTTCTTAAAAACATGAAAACAAATAGTAAATTAAAGTAATAAACCAAAAAAAATGAGCTGTCAAAGTGATTTAGATCACTTGATGGATAGGACATTCTTCTTAGTGAATTGGTTATATACATGTACATGTACTGTTTGATCACGACAATGTTCTTACTTTTTTCTAAAGCTTTGTCATCTTCCAAGTGAATGTACACTGGTTGATATAGGGAAGATATGGAAAGTGGCAATAGTTTAATAATAATTACCAGTACATTTTGTCAAATCAATTACCTTTTATGTGTGTCAAAAACTCTTTTTAATGTATGTCATTGAAATTTAAATAAATATGTATTTTTTCAAATACTGTTGTATTATAAATCAGTGTATATGGTGTTATTTTGCAACATGCATGTAGAAACCAAAACAAGTGCCATTACAATGTATGATACATTATTATTCGACATAGCATTGTAAAGTGCAAATATGCTTCAAAACGAGTGCAAATATGACACGTTATTACACTCTTCTGACCGTGTACTAGGAAAACAGCTACAAAAACTTAGCCTTTAGGAGAATATTTCTGTCGTATAATAAACATTTATTCAGTAAAAAGTTGTGTAATACAGCTGGGCTTTTTTTACTAGTCAGTAAATACTCAGCCGTATTACACAACTTTATGCTGAATAACCTCTATTTACTATTAAAGGCCCATGTTTACCCAATCTGCTTTGCGCGCCCGGGCTGATTTTCGCTCAGACGGAAAATCGAAAAATCGATGTGCCAGCCAATCATAATGCTACATTGAACAATTGAACTGTTTCAAAACAAAAAAACACAAGCGTGCAAAGCAGAATGGGTGAACATGGGCCTTTAAGGGTAAGGACATTTTTTTGCTGCCCCCTCAAACTCTATATATTTAGTATGAACCCTTCCAATACCACAATTAGCACCTTTGAAAAGCAGGCTATGTGGTATATACATGTTTATTTGCAGGATTTACTTGAATGGCGCAGATTTTTCTTCAACGTTGTTGAAGTTCTTTTCTGGACTATAGTCTATGGAATATGTTAAATTAATTATAATAATTATATTATTTCCGGTTTCACTTGTAATAATAATAATAATAATAATAATAATAATAATAATTTATATTAGTCTGGAAGATAAGGGGTAAAATTGTTCAAAATGTGATACAAGTGCCAAAATTGGTCTGCATAGTCCTTTGGCCATAAGAAATAAAATAAAAGCAAGACCCATCTCGGATTTTGCCTTGTACGCAAATAAACGGTCTTACAAATTCTCATATAAGGTTTGTATGGAAAACCACAGGGTACCCAACTTCTGAAAAAATGGAAACGCTTCATTTAGCTTATTACGGTCTAAATTATTATTGTATAGTTTGCAGTGAAATAACATCTTTAATTATTTTTTCCAGTAGGATTATTACTCGTGGCGAAGCACACGAGTTGTAAATCCGGCGTTGACTTTTCTTGTTTTTTTTCGTGTCACATTAGCGCATGCAAATTTATGCACGCATATTTAATTCTATATCGACGACTATATGGCTTTCGGCCATGAAATACATACCGTAAAATCTTTCCGTGTGTGTACTCGAGAAGCAAGATAAAGAACTACTGCGTACCACTGCACACTTTCAAGACAATTCAAGGCGTTCATGGATGGATAGGACCGTTTGATATTGTGTTCGCCGCTTATTCCTGTGGGATTTTTGCTCAGGCAAGTTCTGTGTTTTATAAGTTATATTAAACTTGCCATTTGCTTAGCGATCGAGCTCAGGGTTGAGCTTAAGTATCAGCTACTGAATCTAGTGAATGCAGTGTAGTCTTACTTTTAAACCCGTGTATACGTGAAAGCATGATGAACAGGTTATCGGCAAGGGTGTTTAAATAAAATTCACTTTCTCACTCACTCACTCACTCGCTCCTTCCATCAGCTGTAAACTTAGTGAGCAAATGCTTTGTTACGAACACATTTCGTAACAGGAATTCAACGTGAATCCAACGATAACAATAATTAATTTGATGTAAACGAATATAGACAACAATAAGCTTACAGATGTTTGGCATTTGGAGTTTTTAGTGCAACATTAAAATCGATCTAAAAGGATCTTGCAATCTAAACACGCGTTCTGATGCGTATCTAGCTTAAAATAATAAAATTTAGTTCTTAGGTAGTATGTGCTCTTGGACAGCGCAGTGATTGAGTTTGTGGCTTAGTCCCGGACGGCCCATAAAAACCCTCTTTTTTTTCCTTTTTTTTTTCTTTTTTCGAACTGGACATTATGAAAGTGATGTACTTTTTTTTTTCGTTCGTCAAAAATCCTTACGTTTAATTTAAAATCAAAGGCTCCTTGCGAGCCAAGTTGTGAATATGAAACAACCATCGGGGACCTTTTCCTACCCTACACAAGGTGGGTACTCTTAGATTGTACATGTTATGACTACTTCCCTTATGTTGCAGATCCACGTATCAATATATTTTACCAAAGAGGATCTCTAAAACCTTAAAACCTTCCTCTATGCGTAGCTAGTATTAACACGAAGGAATGTGTTTACTAGCGAAAATGAAAATTATGGACAAACTTCGTCGCCCATTTGTTGTCGTTGGAATATCGTCGAAGGTATGCTATGTTTTCATGACCGTTTGGCTTCAGTTTGCCCTCCTCAGGACGAGTGGTTCCTTGACGGAACCAAAAAAATGAAAAATGAAAGGGAGTGAAGGAAAGAAAAATGGAGGAAAATGATAAGCCTACGACACGAGGTATTCCCAAGCGGTCACCCATCCAAGTACTAACCTCGCCCGACAGGGCTTAACATCGGTGATCAGACGAGAACCGGCGCATGTCAACCAGTGACAGTGTTCCTAAAGTTTACGATGAGCGAGTGACTTTTCTCCAGTAATCGCAATACGTCGTATTCACGACTTAAAAATATATATATCGAACTGTGTCAGTGTGAAAACGGAAGCTTACGGCAATATTGCGTTACGCGTTACGCGTTACGCGTTAGCATTTCTTCTTCTCGGGTTGGCTCTTAGGAGCCTTTGATTAGACATAATTTTAAGCTATGTTTCTCTGTAAAAGCACTCAAATCACTTGGGAATCAATGCTGCAATGAGTTAAAGGCGCCACCAGTTCAAGCTGTGTGCAGCTTCTTGTTTCTCTATAGATTTCATCGTAAAACTTACCAATTTGAAGGTCATTCTTGGTAGCAACTTCCTGCACAGGAACACAGGGCAGTGCAAGGCAGGTTTGCTTTCGTACATTTACAAAGTCCACGGCAGGCCCTTTTACAACCGCATTTTATCAGTTCGCTGCAAGCCTTTGATGCCTCATCTAGCATAGTCCACCTCGGAGACCAGCCTTCTGGTGATTGTTGCCAACCCCACTCTGACGGACTTGGGAGTTCCTGCATAGGTTCCAGCGCTTGACCCCATACATGACCTGCTTGATAGGCTGCTCTGTTAACGTGCTGTTCAAGGGCGGCTTGCGTTGGCGGGATATTTTCAATACTTCTATTGCCTTGTGCAAATAAAGCTTGTCTGGCTTCGTTGACTGTCTGTTGAGCGCACGTTCGGCTATACATTACAACAACAAATCGCTCCAAGAGACGACATTGTTCCTCAGAAACAGTTTCTTGTGGAGATGACAACACTTGAAAGGTTTCAGTGACTTCAGGATTCGACTTCCAAGCTTGAAAAGCTGTCTTTTTTCCTTTACCGGAAAGGTATGACACAGTGTCACACCCTGTGACAGCATGAAAAAATGGGAGGGCTTCACACTGCTGTTGAGTTAGACAGTTGGCGACCTTGTGGACTGGTATATATCTGAAATGGTTACCAACTCCAAAGGCAATCCACAGCTCTTGTAGATCCAGCTGTTTTGCATACGCTATGGCAAGTACCACAACATCAGTGTCAACCGTCCTGATCAGGACCTTTTTAAGACCTCTGGCTGATGCGTGCTTCACATGGATGAAGATCCTTGTGTCCGCCTCCTCGTGGTTGCAGGGGGTAAGACCTTCTGTCTCTACTGGAGAAGAGCTGAGCACGTCAATACCAGATGTAGTGATAACCTCCACCCCTGGCAGCTGGATTGCAGTCACACTCTCTGCTAAGTATTGAAACAGCTCGTTTTTGTTTTCGTCTGATCGCAGAAAGCTCTCCCAGTTGCCTGGAATGGATGCATTATCGCACACGCGTATTCGGACTCCCGATCCTCTCGTCTCCCTTGTGCTTCTTTTTAAGCTGTTCTCGAAGCATCGATCCCATATCAAATCTACTCTCTTGACATTCTGGGCTTGTTTGATGACATAATCAAGAAATACAGTTGCGTAGTCCTTAAATGTCTTAGACTTCCCAGGTTGTAGCATGTTAACAATCGCAGCAGCATCAAAGACTTTGACATCGACGTCTGGACGCTCTACTGTAGTCGAAGCTTCAAGTACCTGGACTAAGTCTGATTTTTGTCCAGAACGGATTTTGCCAGCGCAAGAAAGTGAGGGGGGACTGGCATGATTTTCATGTTTAAAAAATTCTTGAAGATTACCTTCTCTTGCTTGACACGCGATGTAGAGCCTTGCAAACAGATTGCAGTCGTTCTTAAGTGCTGAAATTTGATTTCTTGTCTTGTTACTTGCTGACTTTTCTGTTGTTCCAAACAGCGGAAGCTTGTTTAGATGGATGGTATCAGTTATTGCTTTGGAGCATTTAACCAGCCTCTCTTTTACAAACTGATCGTACTGAGACTGTCCCTTTTGCTTAGCTGTCTTGATCGCTTGGACGACACATTCCGGCATAATTTGCTTTGTATCCAGCGCAATCAGTTGGGTGCTATCCATAAAAGGGTTTCCCATTTCCTCAAGTACACTGATAAGTCCTTGGACATCGTTGGAAAAGGCCTTTTGGACGGATGGTACTTGCTCGTGATGACGTTTATCAGAAGGTTTTGTGGCTTCAAAGGTAGACTCAAACTCGTTTACCACCCGTGCGGTTTCAGGCCCAGCTACCATCCAGCGCCTAAGGGCAGATGGACTTTCTGTGAGACCTACAGCTCCTCCATCGCCTTTGATTGCCTCGTTCTGCTGTTCGTGGTTATGGTCTAACGCGATCAACGAGAAGAAGTGCTGAGTTTTCTGAACTACAAATTTCCCCCGAACAAATTCAGCAAACACTGAGGGAAGCTTTTCTTTTAGCATCATCATGTCCCGTATGTGTACTGGCAGCCATCTGGAGTAGTTATACAAGTCCAGTGCAAACATCCAGGGTGTTAGTTTGCTAAGAGCTTCAACATAAAGGTGGAAGTTTCCCTCTCTGATGGATCTGACAAACTCTAAAACAGTCAGCTCGAGCTCTAGTACTGTTGCCCAGAACTGAAATTGTGGGTGATCATCTCTCTTCTTTTGAACCCAAGTTGAAAAATCAACATCGCAAGAGCTACGGCTTTCTGTGTATTTCTTGTACGCTTTTTTCTGTAATATATACAAAGCGCAGGCACTTACTTGATGGGCATAGCGAGATCTTGTAATATGGGCAGCTCTCAGAATACCATCAGCTCTTCCTCTAGTCGTAATATCAGCTTGCACCAATGCACTGTCCCACCCGCTATTGTCCAACAAGTGCCCCACCATTTTCAACGAAGCCATTTCTACATGCAAGCCACCCATCATTCGGCTTTCTCCCACTGGATTTGCTTTGCAATAGCAAACAATGGTTGGTCCATAGCTATTACAGGTGTTTGGTTGGGGTTAACATAAGCAACTGCTTCTTTAGCGATCTTCGTTGAATGCTGGGTCATGGCCACTGTATGAGCATTTTCATCAAAGAGTGGTAAAAGCCCAGTAATTGCCTGGGATCGTGGTGCATTGGACTCCAGCGAAGCAAAGTGGGCTGACCAAGAGATGTAGTCTTCCTTGTCCAGTTTGTCCTTTTCTAACAACCCTTCGACTTTATCCAGCCATTGAAACTCCGATTCCATGCCTTCACCGATCAAATCTGTTGCAGGTTTTGCAGTTCTACACCCCTTTGGAACGTAACAATCCTTTTTCTCTTGCACCGCTACAGGTTGAATATCTGTGTACGATTCTGGCAGTTTGGTCACTGTTTTCTTCTTTGGGGAATCAGAACTGATTACCACCCGATCTCTTGCAATGCCATCTGTGTCGGTACTTGGGTGCTGAGTAAGTGAAATAGCAGTTCCATGGAACGAATCTTTCGCTGTACGTGCAGTAGGATTGTGGTCGATGTTGTCCACGCTAGCAGTGGTGAACACAGACTTCTTTAACTTTGAGGGGCACACAACCCCTTCTTCTTCAAATTGTGCGCAAATAGCGTTTCCTAAATCTGCAGATATTTGCATAACTCTGTCATAGGAGATGGACAACCCCATTCTATAAAACTTATCTACTAACTTCTTCTTGCGTGTTTCAGCATGAAGAAGAAGTCCTACATAGATTGCCAATGGCGTCTCCCTCGTCAAGCTATGTCGGGTTGCCGTACTTTCAGATGTAGGATTTCTCTGACGTTTGACTGCATTAAATATCAAAAGCTGAGAGAGCACAAGGGCAACGTTTATCCCCACTTCCTGACTGTTTTGGTTCTTAATGTTAGGCCTTTCTAATATCATGTTCACTAAAGCTAACAGAGATTTAGGAACCGCTTGGTGATGACAGTCAGACTCAAATGATCCATTAAATTGCTGCTGCTTAGTGAGCATCTCTTTCCTGACAAATGTGGCAGCTTTAGCTAAATGGATAGCTTCTGCATCATAATCATAGTCCTGAGCAAACTGCAAAGCTGCACTGATGTCGCTTGAAAAAGCAAGCTTTACCTCCTTCCCCTCGCTATATTCACGGAGATCAGGCAACTGTGAGAGCAGTCTCTCCTTCAGCCTTGTGGAATTTACCCGCTCGGGAACATAAGCTCCAAGTTGCTCAAGTCTGGAGGAGTAAAGCTTTGACAAATCGGACAGCTTAAAACCTGTTTGGTTAGCATTGTCCTCAATGTATGAAACTAACTCAGCTAAAGCAATGGCTTCAAGGGAGACTTGAGGGGTGTTATCTGCTTCCTCTTTAGGTGAAATACTTCTTAGACGATTGTATAGGCCAGCAAGACATCCTGCATGATAGTATGCATCGATCACCGGCTGCAAGTTTAGTTAAAAGCCTTCGGTCCTGTAGTTTTGTAGCGGCTGCTCTGACATTGCTGTCGAGTGAAAGAGTAGCTGCTCTGCGAAGATTATCTCCAGTTTCATTACAAAAGAAACATGTTTGTTGAGATTCTGCTGTTACGTCTTTGGGTGATTTAACGAAACTAGTGCGACGAGTCTTAACAGGACTCGGCGCTTCAGAACTTTCAACCGAGCTGTCCTCAAGTTTTCTCTTCTGAGCTCTCTGAAGCTTAAGAGTGCTGCATTTGTTGGAGCAAGATTTGTGCCATTTTGCTTCATGATCTTTTAACGTTTGTTCTATTCCATTTCCCTCATCGAGGCTCGACAATGGGACTTCAATGGGCACTTCACCGATCTCGCGAAATTGATTCAAATTGTCTGCCAAACTTTTGTACCCTGAGCCGTAGTTTTTTCGAGTACTATTAGAGGACACACTAACTTTTCCTCCGTTTCTTTTTCACATAAAGCACACAAATTCCAGTTCTTTTCTGCCCTTACCTGACCAGTTTCCATAATCCAAGATCCAAAACACTGCAAGTTTCGAGCACGTTGTTGTTCGCAAGCTAAAATCAACCAGGCGCTACTGACAAAATCAACCAGGCACTACTTGCTGAGTGTCAACATCAACTAAAGATATATCCCGGGCAACAGGGAGGCCAGATTAAAAAACAAATTGATAGAATTGACAAAATTAACCGTTTCAAATTAAAAAAGCAGCCTTTCCGCTTGTTTTATCGTAAATTCAGAGTGTCCAAGCCAAGAAATTAAATAAGCATGAGCCCGCTGTCTCAAACCGCTGACCTCATTAAAATTCCCAAAATACCGGCTTGGGGAGAAAGATCCAGCTGGGGTCTTGCTTTTATTTTAATCTATGTTTAAAGCTACATTTACTGAAAGTTTCATACTTGTATCACAATTTGAACAATTCCGCGATTTTTTGTCCTTTATCTCCCGGACTATATAGCGCTATTCAGCTAGTCTTCCATAGCGTTTTACAATCATTATGCTAAGGTAAAAACTAAAATGTAAAAATCCATTTACAGTTCTGAAAATATTAATACATGTTAGAGAAATAAAATAAAAGAATTGTACTAAAAATAAAGATTAAAAGTCATAAGCTTCTTTAAAAGACAAGTTTTAAAATTCTTCTTAAAAATAGCTACCGATGGGGATTTTCCAAGGCTGAGGCAAGTCATTCCATAGTCTTCTAGTTGGCGCAGCAGCGCTGAACGCCCGGTCTCCACAAGTCTAAAGTTTAGCCCGTGGCACTGTGAGCAGTTCTTGGACATTGGAACGTAATGACCTAGAGAACCTTGGATAACTCAGCAGACTAGAAATATAAGACGGTGCTTTGCCATTAAGTGCTTTATGAACTAATAACAGTAGCCTAAAAATAATACCGAATTTATATGATGTTCTAACACGTTCTTGGCTTCGACACATAGGATTATTCAGAAATGTACTAAACCTGGAGAGGTTTTCAGAGGCTATGAAACGTACTATGAAAGAAAAATGTTCCATGGATTGGCCACGTTCTGTCTACTAACATCAATAAGTTGCCGCGTATCCAGCGTGGTGACCCGATGGTGTAGTGGATATCACGCCCGACTAGTGTACGGGGAGACGTGGGTTCGAATCCTGCTCGGGACACGAATTTTTTCTTTCGTTAATATAGTACGTCGAACGTGTACAGCAGACGTGATGTCGCATGAATATTCTATACAATGTACTAGCTTAAACATTATTGGGGTAATATAAGCATATTTTCTTGTTAACGTAACAATGCGAGCTGCAGTATTTTTAACACGCTGTAATCTACAAATTAAATATTAGGGAATGCCATACCTAAGTGAGTTACAATAGTCAAGCTTGGAACCAATGAAAGGGTGAATGAGAATTTAGCAGAGTCCTGAGTGAGATTTTTGCGAATCTTTGCAAAGTTCCGGTTTCCTGAGATGGCAATTTGCTTCATTACATATCTTTTCCACGTGTTATTCGACACAGAGGCAATTGTCCATGATGACTCCTAGGTTGCGTGCAGGCGACTTAGGGGCAATGTACTCAACTCCGACCTGAACATATTCAAGATCTAGTCTATGTCGAGATTTGGAGCTAATGACAACGAGTTCGGTTTTGTCATGATTAAGTTTCGATTAGTTATTACACATCCAACGGGCTATGTCCTCGACACAGCGTTCAACACGGAGCTTTACCTCTTCAAGGTGAGCACAGCAAATCAGTCTTAAAGGATATATATATATAGTTGCGTGTCATCAGCAAACGGATGATATAGCAAATTGTGCTGTTTGATGATAGTAGCAATCGCACAGTGCAGATGAGGTATAGCAGTGGACCTAGTACAGATCGCTGGGGCACCCCGCGCAACAAGGGACGCTTTGATGACATTTCCTCCGTTTACCTTGACAAACTGTTTGCGTGAGGTTAGGTACGTCTTAAACCAGGCCAATGCAATTGCTTTCACTCCTTAACGGTTTGAGAGTCTAGATATTACTATTGCATGATCCACTGCATGGAATAGAGCAGAAGGATCCAAAACAGCAATATGACCGACATATTCTGATGATAATAGAATTCTGTTTCTTGGGGCAGGGGCAAGGACAAGGGCAGCATGAATTTTTTCAACTTTGGCAGTGAAAAAGTCAGCAAATAAATCAGTAAGCAAAGCATTGCTCGGAGAAGGTGGATATCGCGTCTCATGACATTTCTGCATAAGGTTATTTACAATTCTGAACAGCACCCCTTGAGCTGAAGAATGCTCATTAATTAATGATGCGTAATATGTAGATTTTGCAGAATTAATCAAATTGTTGACGACGAAGCACTGATACCGATATGTTTCCCGATCACTTTGTAGCCGAGATTTCCCCCATTTTCTCTCAAGCCGACGACTCTTCCGTTTCTCAGCAGCAACTTCCGGTACAGCAGGTCGTATTGTCACCAAACGCTTTCTCGGGGGAGCATGATTGTCCAACAGTAATCCAAGAACGTTATGATACTGATGAACTGCTCTGTCTAAATCCATGGATTGTTCCTGGACTATCGAAGAAATACGAACATCCTCACAAAAGGAGTCGATATCTAAGGGGCACAGTTTTGAGAACGGACGACCTTTTTCCTAAATTGAGGTTTCTTGAGAAATAAGTTACAAAGCACCTCAAGACGGTCAGAGATCGCCGGGTCATGGATCTTAATGTTTCCTACAATTTGCCCATTTAATCTTGTTATCGGCAGATCCAGGGTGTGACCACTTATATGAGTAACAGAACAGACGTGTTGTTTGAGAGAATAAGTTTCAAGAATTTCAATGAACTGCGTAGCATGGACATTATTAAAAGTTTCAATATGAAAATTTAGATCACCTGCAATCATTAAGTTAGCAGAAGGTTCAGACAACACATGCTCTAGCAATCTAGAAAATTCTTCAAAAAACAGGGCACATGAGATGTTGTTAGGCGGTCGATAGATAATTAGAATTCTAACACTCTGGAGGTTTGGAGACGGACGTCCATGAATGCAAATGTTTCAAAGGAATCTGTGCCTGAGGTGTTAATATCGGCGAGAGCGTCACCCTAAAGAACAGCAGAAACGAAAGCCTCTGATACATGGCCATTGACTGTCATCTCCCAGGCTTGGGCGGGAATGGAACTTAGTTCTATTAACCCATGACGGCAGTAGGAGCAAAATTTTCAGAAATCTCCAACTGATTTAAGCCAACATTCTTATAATTGAGAAGGCGCAAAGAAGACTGAAAGGTAACATAAACAAAGATAAGGGAAGATAAAAGAGAGCCTGAGAGATGACAGCCTTGGCCCCGGTAATCCGAGTAGGGAATTAGACTCCCTTCAAGACTGTCATCGGAGAGAAAAGAAAGAGATAAAAGGTATGACTAAAGTGAAACAAAGAAGCATATGTAAAGCGCCGAAGGTAAAGCACAGTATGCTCAATATAGCCTGAACAAAGAAGCATCTGCAAAACTTGATGGTGAAAGGCATCATGCTAAGCAAACACTCACAACAAGAAGCCGATGGCAAAGCGCAACACACTGCAAACAAACTCCAGCATGTCAGGACAAGTATAAGCAAGGCCCTGATGGCAAAGCGCAGCATGCTGAATAAATTCAAACTTATCACAACAAACGTCTTCAGAGCCCCGATGGCAAACACAGCATGCTAATTCAGAAATGTGATAAAAGCAACATTCTGGAAAACTCCGATGACAAAGCGCAGCATGCTAAACAAACTCAAACTTCTCACAACAAGGATCTGCCAGGCCTCGATGGCAAACGCAGCATGCTAAATAATAAAAATGTAACCAAAGAGCATCTGCAAAACCCCGAAAGGCGAAGCACAGCATGCTAAACAAACTGAAACTCGTCACAACAAGCATCTGCAAAACCCCGATGGCAAAGCGCAGCATGCTAGACAAACTCAAACGTGTCACAAGAAGCATCTGCAAAGCCACTATGGCAAACACAGCATGCTTAATAATTTAAAAATGTGACAAACAAGCATCAGCAAAGCCCCGATGGCAAACGCAGCATGCTAAATAATTAAAAAATGTGACAAATATGTCTCCTGCATTTTCAGTGTTATATGGCTAGCAGGGGACGTTAAAGAACCCACACACTTGTCGTAAAAGAGCAGGGCACGGAGTTCCCGGTGTAGTGGTCTGGTCTTGTTTCACGGGTTGGTGCTTCACATAGGGTTAACCTCATTGCACCTTTCCCCGCTTGGACAGATTTGTCCAAAGAAAAATTAGCATGAGTATGAGTATGAGTATGAGTATGAATCCTGCGCTTTATCTCCAAACTACTACTTTTGGTTTGTACTATAGGATATTTTTATCCCACCAAGTTGTATATTTTGTGCCATTTGGCGACATAACGTGGAAATAAGCTAAGCGCCATTTTGTTATTTCGGCTGAACAGTGTCATTAGTATGCATTTAAGAAGATTATTCACGAAGTGCGACGTTTAAAACCGAAAATGCCCGAAATATTAACGAAGAGGCTCCGTAATTTTTCCCCTAGGAGCCAACAAATGTCTCAGAAGTTATGACAAACAAAAAATTTATTTTTCCATCTTACCAACATTAGCTAAGCAAATACAACGATGTAAAGCGGCTCAAAATAGACTAAGTAAGGGTTAGACAATGAACGCGAGTGTTCTATGGGATATAGTGCCTCGAGCATAGATAGAAGTCCACGAGGGCGTAGCCCGAGTGGCATTTCTATCTAATGCGAGAGGCGCTATATCCCATAGGACACGAGCGTTCATTGTCTAACCGTCTTAGAAAATGGTCATATCCGCGAAGAAAACATATGTTATGCAGATTGTATTTATAAGCGTATTTTAATTGTGTCATTCACACTTGGGAATCACGTTGTTATTTTGTTTTGGATGTCGCCGAAATGTTGGTAGAATTTTACGAATAGGGAAGATATCAGTGACGTCACCAATTGTTATAAATGTGCCAACCAGAGCCTTATTGGCTGCCGAAACAAAGGGTTCTTTTGTTCCAGTGGTTGGCACATTTGAATAACAAAAAGAATGTTTGTAAACAGATATCATCCCTATAACAATGGTTTTCTTTCTTTGTTGCTTTGTTTATTCTCTGTTGTTTTGATGGCTCATTTGCTCCGGCTATGAGCCAGTATACAGAGCTCGAGGAACTTGAGGCCGTCCTTGCCAATCAAGAGTTACTTGCTTTTGAGAGCGTAGACATATCCGAGTGCTTCGGGGATGATATGAATTCGACAAAAGTGCACGTTCCCAAAAGCCTACGACAGTGAACGAAATTGAGCAGAGAGAAAGAGACAGAATTGCAAAGCACGGTGAGACCAGTCTTTCGGTTGTTTCGGCGTGTACCGGAGGACAGATGACGTAAAACAAAAGGAACAAAGAACGACAATAATACAAATGCAAAACAAGACCAAAAATACAATACCTCACAAGCAATAGAAGACAATGAGTACCGGTACAAGCAGAAATTGACCCAGTCTTTCGTTTAATTTTTCCTAAAAATTGTTAAGTCGAATTTCGTTTTGTTATTTTGGTGATTAAGTTATGTAAAGCGAAAACTTCAAATAAAATTGTCATTGTTATAACTGCAAGTTGTTTTTGTTTAAATTAGCAGCCTGTAACTCATTAGTATGCTCTATATACTCATTAGTATGCTCTATATAGAGCATACTAATTAGGCTTTAAGACAAAGGAAAACAAAAGAATTCATTAGTATGTTCTATATAGAGCTTACTAATGAGTAGTTATTTTACCCCACAATTTCCCTGGGCTTCAAAGCCCCCGCCTCTTTACATAATTTAAGACAGTTTATGGGATATAGAGCACACAAATACTGGGCACTGATTGGCTGAGTGGGTGTGACCATTTTCTAAGCCGTTATAACGCACGCATTTTGATTTCAGATAAATGTCAGGATTGACACTGCCTCTCCTATAAACAAAGGCAACTTTTATATCAAGCTAAACCTTAATCCACTTCAAACCTTGCAATCCTGCGCTTTGTCTCCAAACTACTACTTTGATTTTGTACTATAGGATATGTCTATCCAACCAAGTTGTATATTTTGTGCCATTTGGCGATATAACGTGGAAATAAGTTAAGCGACATTTTGCCATTTTGGCCGGACAGTGTCATTACTATGCATTTACGAAGAGTGTTCACGACGTGCTTCGGCTAAAACGGAAAATGCCCGAATATTGACGAAGAGGCTCCGTAATTTTGCTCCTAGGAGGCAACAAATGTCTCATAACTTATGATAAACAAACAATTTATTTTTCCATCTTACAAACATTGACTAAGCAAATGGAACGAAGTAAAGCGGCTCAAAATAGACTGAGCCGTCATAACGCACGCATTCTGGTTTCAGATAAATGTCACGATTGAAACTGCCTCTCCAGAAACAAAGGCAAATTTGATTTCCAGCTAAACTGTAACCTACTTCAATCCTTGCAATCCTGCGCTTTGTCTCCAAACTACTACTTTTATTTTGTGCTATAGGATATTTTTTATCCGACGAAGTTGTATATTTTGTGCCGTTTGGCGATATAACGTGGAAATAAGCTAAGCGACATTCTGTCATTTCGGCGGGACAGTGTCATTACTATGCATATACGAAGAGTATTCACGAAGTGCCGAGGCTAAAACCGAAAATGCCCGAATATTAACGAAGAGGCTCCGTAATTTTTCTCCTAGGAGCGAACAAATGTCTCATAAGTTATGGTAAACAAACAATTTATTTTTCCATGTGACAAACATTAGCTAAGAAAATGCAACGAAGTAAATCAGCTAAAAATAGACTGAGCCGTTATAACGCACGCATTTTGATTTCAGATAAATGTCACGATTGACACTGCCTCTCCAGCAAACAAAGGCAACTTTTATTTTTTACTACTTTTATTTTGTGCTATAGGATATTTTTTCCAACAAAGTTGCATATTTTGTGCCGTTTGGCGATATAACGTGGAAATAAGCTAAGCGACATTTTGCCATTTCGACGGAACAGTATCATGATTATGCATTTACGAAGAGTATTCACGAAGTGGCATGGCTAAAACCGAAAATGCCCGAAATATTGACGAAGAGGCTCCGTAATTTTTCTCCTAGGAGCCAACAAATGACTCATAAGTTATGACAAACAAACAATTTATTTTTCCACCTTACAAACATTAACTTAGCAAATGCAACGAAGTAAAGAAGCTCAAAATAAACTGAGCCGTTATAACGCACGCATTTTGGTTTAAGATAAATGCCACAATTGACACTGCCTCTACAACAAACAAAGGCAACTTTGATTTCCAGCTAAATTGTAATCCACTTCAATCCTTGCAATCCTGCGCTTTATCTCTAAACTACTTCTTTTGTTTTGTACTATGGAATATTTTAATTCAACCAAGTTGTATATTTTGTGCTATTTGGCGATATAAAGTGGAAATAAGCTAAGCCACAATTTGCCATTTCGGCGAGACATTGTCTCCAATATGCTTTTACGAGGAGTATTCACGAAGTGCGACGGCTAAGACCGAAAATGCCCGAAATATTGACGAAGAAGCTCCGTATTTTTTCTGCCAGGAGCCAACAAATGTCTCATAAGTTATGACAAACAAACAATTTATTTTTCCATCTTACAAACATTAACTAAGCAAATGCAACGAAGTAAAGCAGCCGAAAATAGACGGAGCCGTTGTAACGCACGCATTTTTTTTTTTCAGATAAATGTCACGATTGACACTGCTTCTCCAGCATACAAAGGCAACTTTGATATCAAGCTTAACTGTAATCCTCTTCAATCCTTGCAATCCTGCGCTTTATCTCCAAACTGCTACTTTTGGTTTCTACTATAGGATCTTTTTATCCAACTAAGTTGTATATTTTGTGCCATTTGGCGATATTACGCGGAAACAAGCTTAGCGACATTTTGCCATTTCGGTGGGACAGTCTCATCAGTATGCATTTACGAAGAGTATTCACGAAGTGCGACGGCTAAAACCGAAAATGCCCGATATATTAACGAGGAGGCTCCGTAATTTTTCTCTTAGGAGCCAACAAATGTCTCATAAGTCATGAGAAACAAACAATTTAGTTTTCTATGTTACAAACATTGACTAAGCAAATGCAACGACGTAAAGCAGCTCAAAATAGACAGAGCCGTTATAACGCATGTATTTTGGTTTCAGATAAATGTCACGATTGACACTGCCTCTCCAGCAAACAAAGGCAACTTTGATTTCAAGATAAACTGTAATCCACTTCAATCCTTTCAATCCTGCGCTTTATCTTCAAACTACTACTTTTGTTTTGAACTGTAGGATGTTTTTATCCAGCGAAGTTGTATATTTTAAAATCTCTCTTTTCCGCACACCAGATCTGAAAATCGTCGTACTGGTCTCAAATCTACGCCAAATCGGGGAAACATTACGATTTCCATGAAAACTGGGTGTGGAGCAAATTTAAGCAGAATCAAACTGCATGTGGCATTTCTAACAAAGTGCACAAAACGTACGTTTGGGTCGTGCGGAGCATATATTGGCAAAATCTCACTTTTGAGCTCATCAGATCTCGAAATCGTCGTAATGGCCTGAAATCACTACCAAATCTGGAAAACAGTGCAGTTTCTATAAAAAGTGCACAAAACGATCGTTTTGGGGCCGCGCGGAGCAAGTTTTGGCAAGTTTTGGCACATTCTGGTAACCTGACTTTGGAAATCCTCGTTCTGGCTTCAAATCACCACAAAATCTCGAAATCAGTGGCATTTCCATGAAAAGTGCACAAAACGTACCTTTAGGCTGTGCGGAGCATCCTTTGCCAAAATCTCAGTTTTGAGCACACCAGATCTAAAAATCGTCGTACCTGCCTCAAATCATCGCCAAATCTGGAAAGCAGTGCCATTTCTATGAAAAGTGCACAAAAGGATCGTTTGGGGCCGTGCGCAGCACGTTTTGTCAAAATTTCACTTTTGACAACAAGGCCTTAAATCATCGCCAAAAAGCGAAAACAGTGCATTTCTATGAAAAAATGCACAAAAGGTATGTTTGGGGCCGTGCGGAGCACGTTTTGGCAAAATCTCACTTTTGAGCACATCAGATCTCAAAGTCGTCGTACTGGCCTTAAATCATCGCCAAAAAACGAAAACAGTGAAAAAAAAAAAAAAAAGAAAAAAAAAGAAAACATTTTTTTTACTATTATTATAATATTTTTACTTTAATTACGAAGAACTACTTAAAAAGAAAAAAAATTACATTCTAAACAACCGCTATAACAGACATACTTACAAAAGTCAAGATTTCACAGATTATATACATTACAGCGAAAAAGCAGCCGCGCAATTGCTGAATGTGGCTTGTATTAATGCTTAATTATGTTGATAAAAGAGAAATTGACAGTTATTTACAGAAAACCCTAACATAAAACAAAAACACACACAAGCATACACACGAACTTAATTAAAGGGGGGAAACGTCTTTTGGCCATTTTTCTGAAAGGTTTCTAGTTGATTATTTTTAGTAGAAATATATTTTTGAACTTGGTATTTAATTCTTACTTTAAATTTGAAACCTTCGATGTTTGGAAGTACCTGTTTCTTTCTGCAATCCCATAAATACAATTTACCAATTAATATCAGATAATTTAACAAGGGACATTTTGACATCGTTATTCCAATTATAACCTCTCGTAAACGCAACCCGTGAAATTCCTTTGTTATTGTTAAATAATACTGTTCAACATTTTCCACAACATGTGAGTGTCGACGGTAAAGGAGAAAGTGACAATGTTTCCTATTCAGTCTTGCAGAAAGTACATTTGTCATACTGGAGATATCCAATTTTAAAACGTTTTGCATTGATGTAAAGTATTGAATTTAAAACTTTATATTGAAAGGATTTAACGTAAGGCTCCTGTGCTGTTAAGTGGGGAAGGTTGTAAGCAATTTTTAAGTCTTCTTCAGATAAGCCAAAATCATGTTTTAAATTCTTTGCATAACTAGGTAATTGTGCTTTATTTGATATTATTAAAGAATAATAGTCTTTCGTTTTCTTTCCACTATGTCAAAAATCTCATTTCCCTTTATAAAATAAGTATTATCTGTTAAGGTAGTGTACTCTATTATTTTCAAAGAAGAAGAAATTGCGCGCCTAAGACCTGTCCATGTAAGAAAATTAGCTTTCTCAACTATGTTTTTAATTACATTAAAGGATTCTATATTGTCGAGATTGAACAAGAGACCTTTAATGATACGTATCCCCGAGTCATAATAAGATTTATAAAAAACTGGTTTTCCATCTATTCTTATATCTTTGTTATTCCAAATTATACCGTTAAAAAGGGATTTAGAAATTCTAACCAACATTCTGAAAGTTCTCTGTAGAAAACTGAGTTAATTGAAAGATCGTCCATTCCATAATTACATTTAAAAAGCAAAAGACCACCAACATTACGTAGGAGATGTAACAAGTAGAATTTACACGTACTTTCGTTATCGCTGAAAATACGTTTTAGCCAAGCTAATCGTACAGCTTTGACCAAGCTTTCAATATCTGTCATTTTAATGCCACCGTCTTCATAACTGTTTATTGAAGAGAGCCTTGTTACTTTATCCTTTCCATTCCATAAAAAGGAGAAATCAAACTATTAACTTGTTTGATGATTTTACTTGGAGGTGAAAGAACCGAAGATTTAAAAACTAGTTTTAAAATAAGTAATGATTTGATTATAGTTACTTCACCATAAATGGACAGTCCTCTAGATGACCATATATTTGTCAGCTGCTTTATGCTGTCAACCTTCTCTTGAAAGCTTTTTTTCGTAAAATAATGATAGGTCATATGTAAAAAAGGTTCCTAAAGCTTTAATGGGTTCACTTGGCCATTTAATACCAAACGGTTTTTCGTCTTTTCTTTTAAGCGAAGTAATCCACATACCTTCTGTTTTAGAACTATTTATCTCCAACCCACTGAAGTTCTTAAATACTTCTAGTTCTTCAAATAGCGTTTTTGCAGAATTTTCATCAAACAGGGTTGCTGTGGTATCGTCTGCGTATTGCAATAGCTTGGCTTCATAATTTCCTATTTTAATTCCTTTGATATCAACATTTTGACGAATGGAGATTGCCAAGCTTTCAACAGCTAAGATAAAGAGGTAGGGGGACAAGGGATCACCCTGCGTCACACCACGTTCTAAAGTAAAATAGTCTGATGTCATTCCATTATTCATTACACAGCTTTGAATATTTGTATAAAACATTTTGACCCAATTTATAAAATTGGGGCCAAAATTAAACGCCTCAAGGCAACTGAAAAGATAATGCCATTCTAAAGAGTCGAAAGCTTTTTTAAAGTCAATGAAAATCAAGATACCTGGAATATTCTTACTGTCTGTAAATTCCATTATATCGAAAATTGATCGAATAGTCTCACCAATATAGCGATCTTCAACATAACCTGTTTGATTATGATGTATGATATTCGGTAAAACGTTCTCTAATCTTAAAGCAATCACTTTTGAAATTATTTTTGCATCCACGTTAATAAGAGAGATTGGCCTCCAATTTTCAATGAGAGTTCGATATTTATGTTGCTTTTCTATAAGAGTTATAATTGCTTTTCTTTGAGAGCTAGACATTTCGCCGTGGTTGAAACACTCCCTCACACATTCCATAAATGGATCACAAAATAATTCTCAGCAACGTTTGTAAAATTCTATTAGTATTCCATCATTACCAAAAGATTTGTTTCTCTCAAAACTGTTAACAATGGCTGTAATTTCTTCAAAAAATATTTCTCCTTCACAAGATTGTTTTTGTTCTTCTGATAATCTTGGTATATTCAAATTATTAAAAAATTCATTTCCATTTTCTTTATCCTCATCTGTTACGTTTGATTGGTAAAAGCTATGGTGAAAACGTTTTTATTCGTTCAGTATCCCAAAAGGATCAGATGTAATGGCACCACTTATTAATAGTTTTCTTATATGTTTTTTGACGTGATTACGCTTCCATAAATTTAGAAAGTATTTTGTACCTCTCGCCATGCTCGTACCATCGTGCCCTTGCGCGAATAATTACACACCCCTTGTTTTTTCCTCATAATAACTTTCTAGAGTTTCTTTTGCTTCATTAGAGTATTTAGGTTACAGTCGGAAGGGTCCTGTTCGAATTTTTTAGTTGCTTTCTCGTATACTTGTACGTTTTTTTCCATTGGTGATCGTTCTTTGGCTTTCTTTTTCCGAGAACAAAATAGCATGGTTCCGAATATTATACTTAATCCAATCCCAGATGCACCTTTTGTCTGATAAATTCTCGCTTCCTGTTGTTTTCCAATTTGGAATATTTTGTTTTAATTCTTTCAGATAATTCGGATCTTCAAGAAGAGAGACGTTCATTTTCCAGAAGCCAGGCCCCTTTCAACCCAGTAATCTAAACGTCAGAAAATTGCTGGAGATTTTTGGTTCCAAGTGTAACTTCTAGATTATGGAGTTTTAATTCTCCAAACGTCGACAAGGTCCATTCATTTTGTAAACATTCAATATTGTCTATAACCATTTTTCTAGGTATAATAACGCCACCTTTCTTATCCAGCTTAGGGTCGAGAGGACTGTTAAAATCACCTCCAATGATTCCAGTGCATTTCTATGAAAAGTGCACGCAACGCACGTTTGGCGCCGTGCTAGCAAGTTTTGGCAAAATCTCACTTTTGAGCACACCGGATCTCAAAATCGTCGTACTGGCCTCAAATCATCGCCAGAAAGCGAAAACAGTGCATTTCTATGAAAAGTGTACAAAATGTACGTTTGGGGCCGCGTGGAGCACGTCTCAGCAAAATCTCACTTTTGAGCAGACCAGATCTCAAAATCGTCGTACTGGCCTCAAATCATCGCCAAAAAGCGAAAACAGTTCATCTCTATGAAAAGTGCACAAAACGCACATTTGAGGCCGTGCTTGCAAGTTTCGGCCAAATCTCACTTTTGAGCTCACCGGATCTCAAAATCGTCGTACTGACCTCAAATCATCGCCAAAAAGCGAAAACAGTGCTTTTCTATGAAAACTGCACAAAACGTACGTTTCGGGCCGTGTGTTGCAAGTTTTGGTAAAATCTCACTTTTGAGCACATCAGATCTCAAAATCGTTGTACTGGCCTCATATCATCGCCAAAAAGAGAAAACAGTGCATTTCTATGAAAAATGCACAAAACGCACGTTTGGGGCCGTGCCGAGCAAGTTTTGGCAAAATCTCACTTTTGAGCACACCAGATCTCAAAATCGTCGTACTAGCCTCAAATCATCGCGAAAAAGCGAAAAGAGCGCATTTCTATGAACACTGCACAAAACGTACGTTTGGGGCCGTGCGGAGCAAGTTTTGGCAAAATCTCACTTTTGAGCACATCAGATCTCAAAGTCGTCGTACGGACCTGGCCTCAAATCATCGCGAAAAAGCGAAAACGGTGCATTTCTATGAAGACTGCACAAAACGTACGTTTAGGGCCGTGGGGAGCAAGTTTTGGCAAAATCTCACTTTTGAGCACACCAGATCTCAAAATTGTCATACTGGCCTCAAATCATCGCAAAAAAAAAGGAAACAGTGCATTTCTTTGAAAAGTGCAGAAAACGCACGTTTGGGACGTGCGGAGCAAGTTTTGGCAAAATCCCACTTTTGAGCACATCAGATCTCAAAGTCGTCGTACTGGCCTCAAATCATCGCCAAAAAACGAAAACAGTGCATTTCTATGAAAAGTGCACAAAACGCACGTTTGGGGCCGTGCGGAGCAAGTTTTGGCAAAATCTCACTTTTGAGCACACCAGAATCTCAAAATCGTCGTACTGGCCTCAAATCATCGCCAAAAAGCGAAAACAGTTTTTTTTATTATTATTGTTATAATATTTTTACTTTAATTACCAAGAACTACTTATAAAGAAAAAAATTACATCCTAAACAACTGCCATAACAGACATACTTACAATTGTCAAGATTTCACAGATTATATACATTACAGCCAAACACAGCCGCGCAATTGCTGAATGAGGCTTGTATTAATGCTTAATTATGTTGATAAAAGAGAAATTGACAGTTATTTACAGAACACACCCTAAGATAAAACAAAAACACACACAAACATACACACGAACGTAATTAAAGGGGGGAAACGTCTTTTGGCCATTTTTCATAAAAGGTTTCTAGTTCATTATTCTTAGTGGAAATATATTTTTGAACTTGGTATTTCATTCTTACTTTAAATTTGAAACCTTCGATGTTTGGAAGTACCTGTTTCTTTCTGCAATCCCATAAATACAATTTACCAATTAATATCAGATAATTTAACAAGGGACATTTTGACATCGTTATTCCAATTATAACCTCTCGTAAACGCAACCCGTGAAATTCCTTTGTTATTGTTAAATAATACTGTTCAACATTTTCCACAACATGTGAGTGTCGACGGTAAAGGAGAAAGTGACAATGTTTCCTATTCAGTCTTGCAGAAAGTACATTTGTCATGCTGAAGATATCCAATTTTAAAACGTTTTGCATTGATGTAAAGTATTGAATTTAAAACTTTATATTGAAAAGATTTAACGTAAGGCTCCTGTGCTGTTAAGTGGGGAAGGTTGTAAGCAATTTTTAAGTCTTCGTCAGATAAGCCAAAATCATGTTTTAAATTCTTTGCATAACTAGGTAATTGTGCTTTATTTGATATTATTAAAGAATAATAGTCTTTCGTTTTCTTTCCACTATGTCAAAAATCTCATTTCCCTTTATAAAATAAGTATTATCTGTAAAGGTAGTGTACTCTATTATTTTCAAAGAAGGAATTGCGCGCCTAAGACTTGTCCATGTAAGAAAATTAGCTTTCTCTACTTTGTTATTAATTACATTAAAGGATTCTATATTGTCGAGATTCAACGAGAAATCTTTAATGATATGTATCCCCGAGTCATAATAAGATTTATAAAAAACTGGCTTTCCATCTATTCTTATATCTTTGTTATTCCAAATTATACAGAGCCGTTCTTTATTAGCTAAAAAGAGATTTCGAAATTCTAAGCAACAGTCTGAAAGTTCTCTGTAGAAAACTGAGTTAACTGAAAGATCGTCCATTGCATAATTACATTTAAAAAGCAAAAGACCACCAACATTACGTAGGAGATGTAACAAGTAGAATTTCCACGTACTTTCGTTATCGCTGAAAATACGTTTTAGCCAAGCTAATCGTACAGCTTTGACCAAGCTTTCAATATCTGTCATTTAAATGCCATCGTCTTCATAACTGTATATTGAAGAGAGCCTTGTTACTTTATCCTTTGCATTCCATAAAAAGGAGAAATCAAACTATTTACTTGTTTGATGATTTTACTTGGAGGTGAAAGAACCGAAGATATAAAAACTAGTTTTGCAATAAGTAATGATTTGATTATAGTTACTTTACCATAAATGGACAGTCCTCTAGATGACCATATATTTGTCAGCTGCTTTATGCTGTCAACCTTCTCTTGAAAGCTTTTTTCGTAAAATAATGATAGGTCATATGTACAAAAGGTTCCTAAAGCTTTAATGGGTTCACTTGGCCATTTAATACCAAACGGTTTTTCGTCTTTTCTTTTAAGCGAACCAATCCACATTCCTTCTGTTTTAGAACTATTTATCTCCAACCCACTCAAGTTTTTAAATACTTCTAGTTCTTCAAATAGCGTTTTTGCAGAATTGTCATCAAACAGGGTTGCTGTGGTATCGTCTGCGTATTGCAATAGCTTGGCTTCATAATTTCCTATTTTAATTCCTTTGATATCAACATTTTGACGAATGGAGATTGCCAAGCTTTCAACAGCTAAGATAAAGAGGTAGGGGGACAAGGGATCACCCTGCCTCACACCACGTTCTAAAGTAAATAGTCTGATGTCATTCCATTATTCATTACACAGCTTTGAATATCTGTATAAAACATTTTGACCCAATATATAAAATTGGGGCCAAAATTAAACGCCTCAAGGCAACTGAAAAGATAATGCCATTCTAAAGAGTCAAAAGCTTTTTTAAAGTCAATGAAAATCAAGATACCTGGAATATTCTTACTGTCTGTAAATTCCATTATATCGAAAATTGATCGAATAGTCTCACCAATATAGCGATCTTCAACATAACCTGTTTGCTTATGATGTATGATATTCGGTAAAACTTTCTTTAATCTTAAAGCAATAACGTTTGCAATTATTTTGCATCCACGTTAATAAGAGAGATTGGCCTCCAATTTTCAATGAGAGTTCGGTTTTAATTCTTCCAGATAATTCGGATCTTCCAGAAGAGAGACGTTCATTTTCCAGAAGCCGGGCCCCTTTAAGTTTTGATTGGAGTCGGTTCAATTCAACTCAATTGCTGCATGATCAGTTTTTATAGCTGGAATGATCGGTTGTATTTACAAAATCCTGTAAGTTGTTTGATATCAGCCAGTAATCTAAACGACAGAAAATTGGTGGAGATTTTTGGCTCCAAGTGTAACTTCTAGATTGCGGATTTTTAATTCTCCAAACGTCAACAAGGCCCAATTCATTTTGGAAACATTCAATACTGTCTATAACCATTTTTCTGGGTACCATAACGCCACCTTTCTTATCCAGCTTAGAGTCAAGAGGACAGTTAAAATCACTTCCAATGATTATATTTTCTTCACAAGCTGTCTTCAAAAAGCGAAAACAGTGCATTTGTATGAAAACTGCATAAAACGCACGTTTAGGGCCGTGCGGAGCAAGTTTTCGCAAAATCTCACATTTGAGCACACCGGATCTCAAAATCGTCGTACTGGCCTCAAATCATCGCCAAAAAGCGAAAAAAGTGCATTTCTATATATGAAAAGTGCACAAAATGAAAAGTTTGGGGCCGGGCGGAGCACGTTTTAGAAAAAATCTCACTTTTTAGCACACCAGATCTGAAAATCATCCTGCTGGACTCAAATGATCGCCAACTCTGGAAAACAGTGCGATATCTATAAAAAGTGCACAAAACGCACGTTTGGGGCCGTACAGAGCACGTTTTGGCAAAATCTTACTTTTCAGCACACCACATTTCAAAATCGTCGTACTGACTTCAAATCATTGCCAAAAAGCGAAAACAGTGCATTTCTATAGAAACTGCACAAAACGTACATTTCGGGCGGTGCGGAGCAAGTTTTGGCAAAATCCCACTTTTGAGCACTCCAGATCTCAAAATCGTCGTACTGGCCTCAAATCATCGCCAGGAAGCGAAAACAGTTTATTATTATTATTATTATTATTATTATTATTATTATTATTATTACAAGTGAAACCGGAAATAATATATTATAATTAATTTAACATATTCCATAGACTATAGTCCAGAAAAGAACATAAACAACGTTGAAGAAAAATCTGCGCCATTCAAGTAAATCCTGCAAATAAACATGTGTACACCACATGGCCTGCTTTTCAAAGGTGCTAATTGTGGTGTTGGGAGGGTTCGTACTAAATATATAGAGTTTGAGGGGGCAGCAATGTAGTGCGAATCGCTTTTCGGATGCAGTCACGCAACGTGCATCAGTAAACTTGACCGAATTATCTTTGTGAGAGACCTATTGTTCTTCTGTTGTCTGCTGAATAATAGACTTGTTGAATCTATTTTCACCTAGAAATAATAGGGGAACATTTGATTGACAGCAAAATTTGCATCTTCGATCGACGTGTTTCAATGGGCGCAATTCAGTGTAAAGTTGTGTAATACGGCTGAGTATTTACTGACTAGTAAAAATGCCCAGCTGTATTACACAACTTTTTACTGAATGTTTATTATGCGACAGAAATATTCTCCTGAAGGCTAAGTTTTTGTAGATGTTTTTCCTAGTGCACGGTCAGAAGAGTGTAATAACGTGTCATATCTGCACTTGTTTGGTGCTTATTTGTAATGTCAAATGCTACATGCATGTTGCAAAATAACACCATATACATTGATTTATAATCAGCAGTATTTCAAAAAATACATATGTATTTATTTAAATTTCAATGATAATACATTAAAAAGACTTTCTGACACAGTAATTGATTTGACAAGATGTACTGGTCATTATTATAAAACTATTGTCACTTTCCTTATTTTCCCTATAGCATTTCACTCACGTGGTCTACAGCTATGCTAATTTATTTGAACAAAACATAGTGTTTGCATTAGAAAAGAGTTCAATCCCCACAGGATTAGTTTGGGACACCAATATGGCCGCCGTTTTATTGTTTTGGGACACCAACATGGCCGCCGTGATGTGATGTGAGAACACTCTACATGTATATCAACCAGTGTACATTCACTTGGAAGATGACAAAGCTTTAGAAAAGAGTAAGAAGATTGTCATGATGCTTACCGGTACACTCTCTATTCTGTATGATCTGGGGATGATCAAACCGTACATGCACATGTATATGTATATAACCAATTCACTAAGAAGAATGTCCTATCCATCAAGTGTTTATTACTTTAATTTACTATTTGTTTTCATGTTTTTAAGCAAGAAAGAAATCCAGTTTGCCAATGTTTCAATGTACAGTACATGTACCTCAATAGAACCTTAAATTTTTGCAATAATCACTGGGTGGCCTTTTTCGCAGCACCCAAAAATGGCCACAAACAGAACCTCAGAAAGCAATGTACCCTGGTTGAGACTGACCCTTTAATGATTTAAAGGGAAGGTCACATAATTACACTACAATGCTTTTTACAAACAGACAGTATTATTATTAAATGAAAATATTTTAGTCATTGTAAAAAATTCCATTTACTGTTTAAGTTGTAGAAAATCCACCTTATGCAGTACTGAATATACCAAGGGATGCCTCTTCAACAGTCTGTTGAAATAGAAAACGTTTGCACTAATTGTTTATGTCCATCTTTACTGCACATACAGTTTATGTCACAATGCCACACTGCATCATGCAACTCAGCCGTGCACAGAGGAAGAAAACTAACCACATCAACGGTTGGCAGCCATTGCATTAACTTTGCTAAATAAAAGTTGGTGTCACCTCCATTTTTTTGCATTCATTTTCTTTACAATGTTTTTCTTCATTCAAAGGTATAAACAATTTTTATGCAAATTAAAAAAAAAAACATGGCTTCCTAAATGTTGTTGCCATGGAAACATCAAGTCACGTGATCAAACAATTGTTATATGAAATTGTTGCCAGATAAATTTTAGGAAAAGTCACAAAGTTTGATGGCGTCTGAATACATATTAAATAAGTTATGAATGTTCAAAGTTAGCGCAGGCACTTTGTGCCCCCCCCCCCCGGCCAAATAGGGTTAATTCATTTATTTATCCGGGGACATCTGATTAGCATAAATACACACTGTGGCTAGTTTAAACACTACCCTGGCCCTGACATGAGTTACTTATTACCAAGCTGTAGCAAAATTTTTGGCAATCCCCCCCCCCCCCACTTCCCAAGGGCCATAAATATTCAGTTTTCTTACTTTTTTTCATTAAGAACCATCTTCCTAAGAACTCATGGATCAAGACGTTTTGGCTAAATGAAATTGGTAATACAATTACCATCACTATGCAATGAAAGAGACAATTTCTTGCAAGTTCCGAGCATGTGTAGTCCATATAATAGGCATAGTACATGTACAGTATAACTAAACAATAGTAATATTCTTATTACTGTGCTGGAGCAGTCGTACAGTATGCACGAAGAGGCCCAAAATATACATGTAAATTAGTATTTACGAGGAAAACATAATATAAACATGCATGTAATATACAGTAAACACACAACCAATTATTCTTATTTACATGGAAACTAGTATATTAACAATTTTAAATTAACATACCTTAGAAAGATCACACATTTGCAGTGGGTTTACAATGTGGTGTAGCCTTTTATGCCCATAATCCATGACAGTACATGTAGAGTATGTGATATTTCCTGGGAGAAACAATTTGAATAATATAGCAAGTGAGCATCTTGAATTGATTGATAAATTTTTCAGACATAAAAAAAGGATTAACTGCTGGTATATATGCACCTAGTTCAGCCGAGGGAGGCTGTCACTAAGGGCCAGGGGCCAGGTATTTCCCCTGGCTACTATAAACGTGACCCCAGCTACTTCCATGTGAAAATAGATTAGGAAAATAGAACCAAAAGAACTCCTCAGCTGTTAGAATCCCCACCTACTAATTGCATTTACCCAGCACTTGAATCTCAGTGATAGCCCTGCTTGCTGTTTGTAATTGTTATAGTAACATAAAATTATTCTTTCACTTTAAGCAAGGTACTGGGGCTTGTAAAAACAGTTTGCAATTTGATTGCCTTTCTACAGGTAAACAAAGAACTAATTGTTTGAGTATGCATATTTTTGTCTCACTGATCTGATTGGTTGACAATTGAGGCCTCATGATCTCATGGCCTCATGTGTGTTAACTTGAGAAGCAGAAAGAAGAATAACAGCATATAAGTTTTCAAGACAATGCTTGGCATTCATGGATGGATAGAACTGTTTCGGATATTGTGTTCACCGCTTATTGCCACATGGGATTTTTGTTCCAGCAAGTTTTGTGTTTATAACTTTGCATTTCAGTTAACGATGGTGGTTTCGAGTGTCAGCTACTGAATCTAGTCTTACTATTTAGACACAATTTTATGTTTCTCTAGAAAAGCACTCAAAACATTTGGGAATCAAATACTGCAATGGGTTAAAGACAACACAAGTTCAAGCTGTGTACAATCATACCATCCAAGTTTCATTGTCACAGCTTTAATACTGTTGATAGTACATGGGAGGAAAGAGGGAATCCCCTTATGCACATTCCAGTGAAAGGGCTCTAAGAGCCATGCATCTCATGAATATGAAACAGCGTAAGGATAATTTTAGTTGTTCTTGATGTTTTGTAATTTAGCAGTATCACTGTGGTAATTAACACACCTTAGGATGACAGAAATATCTATTGTGTAAAACGAGACAGCTGGATGATCTGAGTAAGCAATGACAGCAATACAGTGACATTTTCCCTAAATGCTACAAATCCATTTGAAATTCAAAGATTGGTTATAATTTTCCATACTAAGTTAGAAGTCCAAGAATTGAAGAGTATTTTTTTTATTAAGTATGGAAGGATCATTCTCAGCCATATTTCAAAGTTGATGCAGAGCTGGCTACTACATTGCATAGCAACAAATGGCTCAGGAATATGCTGGGTAATTCATGCTGTGTGTTCAGAAAATAGGCACTGGCCTAGTCTGTTTATTCTAACACTTTCCTCATGCATTGTCATGTCTGCATGAAAGGAGGCTCAATAAATAGTGGAGAGACTACAAATATTTTAATTCCCACCAGTGAATGATCAAACCGTACATCAAACCGTACATTTACATGTATATAACCAATTCACTAAGAAAAATGTCCTGTCCATCAAGTGTTTATTACTTTAATTTACTATTTGTTTTCATGTTTTTAAGAAAGAAAGAAATCCAGTTTGCCCATGTTTCAATGTACATGTACCTCAATAGAACCTTAAATTTTTGCACTAATCACTGGGTGGCCTTTTTTGCAGCACCCAAAAATGCTACAAATCCATTTGAAATCCACAGATTGGTTATAATTTTCCATACTAAGTTTGAAGTCCAAGAATTGAAGAGCAAACAGATTTTAAAATATTTTAAACATTTTTGCATGACGTAAATTTGCACCAAATCATACAAACTCACATGTAAGATAAGTTATATAACATCAGCTCACATGTACACTCTGCTATACAAAACGGCATTTGCACTGTACATGTACATGTTACTCGCATACATTACATTGTGTCTCTTAAGAAATTTAATTATTTCTACCAGCTGCTTCTAAAAACATGGTAGAAAGAACTCTGAGTTATAACACATGCTGCAAGATTGGGCATTATTAAATAAATAAATTGAAGAACAGATTATGGCTCCATCAATTCCAAGCCCACTCACACCAACATTTCTAAATTCCTAACCCCTAACCCTAACCCAATTCCAAGCCGACCCACCCCCCCCCCCCACCAATCCCGGCATTTGCCAGGCATTTTAGAACTTTTCCTTCCCAAGGGTGGGGTATTTACCAAAACAGGTCAGCCTAGGGGTGGGGCATTGTCAAAACAACCTTTTCTTTCAGATTTTAAAAGTTGACTAGTACAATGCTTAGTTTTTTATAATTTTAAATTTCCTGATTGCCCTCAAAAATACAAAAACTGGGTTGATAAACATTGTTTGGGCCACACACTTTTCAAGTGAACCGGAGCAACAAGCAACAGACTGAACGCAGGCTAGTGCCTTACCTTTCAAGTGCCACAGAAGATAATACATGTATCACGGTAAATTATTATGATGTTGAGGTCTTTTTTATCAACATTTCTAAATTCCAATTCGATCAAGAATTTTAGAGGGCCACGTCAGAGTCAAACGTTTTGCGGGAACAATAAATTAAACACAAATATATTTAGAACGAATGAGGGAACGGATGTAAGTAATACTGAGGAAAAATGAAAGAATTTCTAGCATCAGATTGTGTGAACAATTATTGCTGTCACCATTAATTATTGAAATAATTAATTATTAAAATAAAATTTTGATCTTGTCCCTTGGCATTTGCACTCTTTCAGAAGCCCCACCATGGGGATTTGTACGAACATGTACAAGCTGACCCCACAGTGAGGCATTTGCAACATTATTAAAAAAAAAAAAATGCCTGATTAATGCCGAAGGGGGGGGGGGGGGGGGAGAATGAGCGGGTTTGGAATTGATGGAGCAATTACCTTTATTCAACTTGTTCCTTCTTTGAAATGTAAACCACAACATGTACATGTGACTGTAGTCTACCTTAGGAGTACAAAAATAAACAAAACTTCAAAATAGCAATACAACTTACTGTAGTTGATGACAAATTTAATTCTAGAGCATGATGCAAGATGCAGACCCTCAGGTTTTTGTTTTACTTCCACCACTAATTTCCACTGTCAAAGATCTACTGTACATGTACATCTTCGCACTTGAAATACAGTGAAACAGGTGAAAAGAAAGGCAATGAAACATCTTTCTAGCTACACGTCATATTTAAAACCTCTTATAACTTCAAATGTGGACAAAACATGTTGAGAGCAAGCTTTAAACCTTACCGTATACATGTAGCATATGTATTAACTTCGAAAATTACCAGGAAAGCTACTATCGAGCTGATATCAGGGCATAACATGTCAATAATTTTGAAAGTTTATAAAAATCATATCTAATGTTATCAGTCATTATTCGTGGCGAAGCACACGAGTTGTAAATCCGGCTTTGACTTTTCTTGTTTTTTTTTCGTGTCACATTAGCGCATGCAAATTTATGCACGCATATTTAAGTCTTTATCGACGACTATATGGCTTTCGGCCATGAAATACATACCGTAAAATCTCTCCGTGTGTTGACTCGAGAAGCAAGATAAAGAACTATTGCGTACAACTGCACACTTTCAAGACAATTCAAGGCATTCATGGATGGATAGGACCGTTTGATATTGTGTTCGTCGCTTATTCCTGTGGGATTTTTGCTCTGGCAAGTTCTGTGTTTTATATATTAAACTTGCCATTTGCTTAGCGATCAAGCTCCGGGTCGAGCTTAAGTGTCAGCTACTGAATCTAGTGAATGCAGTGCAGTCTTACTTTTAAACCCGTGTATACGTGAAAGCGTGATGAACAGGTTATCGGCAAGGGTGTTTAAATAAAATTCACTCACTCACTCGCTCCTTCCATCAGCTGTAAACTTAGCGAGCAAATGCTTTGTTACGAACACGTTTCGTAACAGGAATTCAACGTGAATCCAACGATAACAATAATTTATTCGATGTAAACGAATATAGACAACAATAAGCTTACAGATGTGTCGCATTTGGAGTTTTTAGTGCATTATTGAAATCGATCTAAAAGGATTTTGCAACCTAAACACGCGTTCTGATGCGTATCTAGCTTAAAATAATAAAATTTAGTCCGTAGATAGTATGTGCTCTTGGACAGCGTAGCCTGAGAAAACAGACGTCATTTCGCGGCGCCACCACTGGGGCCTCCGCGAAACTGACGTCTGAGCAACGAGCGCCAAACATGCGATCACGCGCATGTTGTTTTTAGGATGACGGGAAGAATGACTCAAGAATATATCCACCACAGATTCAGTTCTGTTGTGTGTTATGCTATGTGTAAATTTCATCAACGACACTTCATCACGATACATACTACATGGGAGATCAAAGAGCGGAGAAGAATGTCTTCATTTAACCAATGAATTGCCGTTTGAAGTGAATTTGTCAGGCGGGCCCGAAGTCAGGTATCTGTGCAAGACGTGTCTTCGCCTACTCATCTTCTAGGCAATACTGTATTAAAAACGTCGAAAGTCAACTGGGTTTTGATCGAACCTGCACCGTAAGTACGCCATCTAAAACTAGTTTTTATTTCCGAAAAAAAAGTATAACTTATCTCAAAACAGGAACGCAGCTCGTCGATTCGAATATCTTCTTGGCTTTCCGTTTGTGTTTCCGTTCGCATCACACTCGAAGCGGCCGGACTTTACTAAGAATTTTCATGCATTCTTGCACCCTGGATCCAGAGGTCTGTTCTCTGAATATCATGAGTGAAATTAACCGCATAAACGGTTAGAAGAAGCTCGCGAGACGGACCTCTGGTCACTCGAATATACAACGTCATTTCCATGCGAGGATCTACTTCAGAATCTGAACTAGGTCGCTGATTGGTTCTCCTACTTGTTTCCAGACTCTACCGGGAGTTAACGATGCAACAGCAACTTCGATTGGCTGGACCGAAACAATTCGCAACGGGCGCGTGAAAAACCGGTTTCCCAAAGTGAAGCCACACAAACAACAATGGCGGACGTAGATAGAGATCGCGGCTTTTTGCGATCTTTAAGAAACGCTGTGGATTACTCTTTAGTATCCAAATTTTCAAAATATCAGAGAACTAATTTATTCAGCGCAAGGATGTCTTGAAAAGAGGTGTTGACAGGCCAGACACGACTTATTAATTCGTGTTATCGTGGAGTGTGACCTTTAGAGTTTTGTTTGAACGAGGAAAATTTTTATCTCTAGCACGGAGGCGTGCTTTGGAGTTGCAGGTATTCTCGCTGAACGATTTCGCTAACCACTGGTAGGTGACAGGAAGAGAAATAGGTGTACTGGATTAATTGCGTGCGGATATCAAGGATTCTTTGTTTGTTAAATCTCTCGCCTTTGAAAACGGTTGTATCCAGAAAGTTTACTTCTTTGTCTGGGATTAATGTTTGTTTGCAAGGACAATAAAATCTTCTATCTCCTTTTTCTTGACACTCTACAGTGAAAAAATGTCATCGATGTATCTTTTTTGATTTAATATTTCTGTTTCGACCGCGTTTTAAACATGTCAGCTGTTAGATTTAATGTAAACAAACAGACACGCTTTGGTCCCCAAGGTTTAAAACCGGTTTGGTGAGATATCCGATCCACAAATCGCATGGAAATGAGGTTGTGTACTCGAGTGCCCAGAGGTTTTTATTTTTTCTCGGCGCGTTGCGCCTCGTAGTCGCGGCTTCGCCGCTCAAATTCGCCGTTTTCACTAAAAAATAAAAACCTCTGGCATCCAGGGTAGCATTCTTGGAAAACTACGGTAAAGGAAATTACATTTTAAAATGTGGATTTACTTTGAAAGAAACATTTCATTGATTGTTTCTTTGTTATCAATAGTTTTATGAAATATTTAGAAAGCTCGGCCGCATTCCTCAGTGATCAGTACAAGAAATTCGCTTGCGTGGACAATTTCCTAGTTGCGTTATAATGTAATGCATTTTGCTTTTGAGAGAATTCTGATAGATATTTGAATAAAACTTTCGAATGTTTGAATTTGTTGACCTTTTTCTCAAATTTCAAAATGTCTTCAGAATTTTTGATATTTTGACTTTCAAGTTATTTTATCAGGCTTTTTTGAAACGCCACTGATGTTTTGAATTCAAAAATCATTCAAACTAATTATTCTAGACGGAGATGTTGTTTTTCAAGCCTGTGTTCGCGAGTGATCCACGCGTGCCGCTAGGGTTATTTGAGAAGCGATAATGCGTGACAAGTACGGCATTTTGGCGCTCATTGCTCAGACGTCAGTTTCGCGGAGGCCCCAGTGGTGGCGCCGCGAGCTAGGACAGCGCAGTGATTGAGTTTGTGTCTTAGTCCCGGACGGCCCGAGTTCGAATCTCCATAAAGTCCTGTTTTTTTTTTCCTTTTTTTTCTTTTTGCGAACTGGACATTATGACAGTGATGTACCTTTTTTTCGTTCGTCAAAAATCCTTACGTTTAATTTAAAAAAATATATATATCGAACCGTGTCAGTGTGAAAACGTAAGCTTACGGCAATTTTGCGTTACGCGTTACGCGTTAGCATTTCTTCTTCTCGGGTTGGCTCTTAGGAGCCTTTGATTAGACATAATTTTAAGCTTATGTTTCTCTGTAAAAGCACTCAAATCACTTGGGAATCAATGCTGCAATGAGTTAAAGGCGCCACGAGTTCAAGCTGTGTACAGCTTCTTGTTTACTTTAAGGTGAGCTTCTGTAATTGTTAAGACTAAGTGTGCAGCAACCCCGCATGATTAACTTTAGTTATTTGCGGGTTGCTAATATATTTTGTTTTATTATTTGAAAATAAATTGTTGTTGTTGTTGTTGTTAAATCGATCGTTGTTGGCGAACACGGATAAACAAAGCAGGATCGGCTATGTCAAGACTTTATTTTACGGATTTTACACTGCAATTGGAAGCTCAAATAAACACACTTGCTGAAATGAGAAACTACTCTTTTCTTCCAATAAAGTGATTCATTTTCATGTCAAATCATTTTATGTCTTATCAGTGATTTATGCATCTCAGTTTCATACTACTTCTTGATCGCCGCCTTCTGTCACACTGTGTCACACTGCTTCTATGTCCTGTTCTCATAAAACCTGATTAAACTCAAGTGCTTATCAATTTTAACAGAATTTAACGGCTTTTTGGGGTCCATCAAGCACTGAACAAACCACTGTTTATCTTGGTTTATCGTTTGTTAAGGTGATTATTCGATTCTACATTGAATAACAAACCACTTGGTTGCTCAGTTTTTTTATGTAAGTTTATTGCCGTTAAGCCCCGGCTACACGTTCTAACATTGTTATATAACATTTTTTTGGTTCAACAATGTTAGAAAGTGCAGCCGGCATGACGTTTATCTAACTTTTTTTGTTAGAAGAATGTTTTGATTTCGATCAAACACGGTTTATACTTCCATAGAAAAGTCGTTCGAGCTATTATTAGTTTGGTTAATTTCGTAGCCATGAAAATCTTGTGATTATCGACTTTTATCGACAAATTAAACCTGTCGATTGACAATTATCGACAAATATCGAGTACTGTCGACTTACCGACTACGTTTTCGATGATCGATTTTGATCGACATGTTACGCCTAGTGATATTTAATTTTTTTCAACGCTCAGAGTCGCAGACTTTTGCCAATCTGTTTGTATAAATTAAGTCTTAAGCTTAACAAAATAAACGCTTTAATAATAATTTAAAACTAGTTAGATGTGCACAATATCAAATAGAAACTAATAATCAATCGCCCTAAAAGGTCTAAAATAACCCTGAACCCTGTCCAGTTGGACATTAGGTTGAAAGTTAAACTTACTACATGTAATTTAAAACTCAAATCATTTAAGCTTAACTTTTCCAGCTTTTCTTATCCTTTTCAAGTTTGAGAATCTCACCGGCACATGCATGACCGGGGAACTACATATACACTCTAAGCAGACTTCTTTGCGCTATATCGTAAGTTAGCCACGAAAAGGACAGTTTGTAAAGCAATTTCGCCAGCTTTTTGCTACTAAACAGGACTCTGAATCGACGAAATAAAATAAATTTTCTGTGCTGACGTTACAGTACACGCAAAAAATGGCGGAATCTGTTGTCGTGAAAACTCGAACCAGTCCTCCCGCTGACTATCTCGTGCAAACCCGAGCAGGGGAGGGGAGGGAAGTGGACCGAAGGGGAGGGGAGGGTGGGGGGAATAAAAAAAATCTAACCCCTCATCGGTATGAAAGAAAAATGCTACAGAAAAACTGCCAACGCCATTGGTAAGAGGTAAGATAAAAACCACTTATGCAGATTTGTTTATAGTTCTAAACTGAAAAGTCGCTGAACAGGATCAGGAAAGGATGGATTTTCAAGGTCTTCCAACGTGTAAAACTTTTTTTCGTCACCTTCATTTTTACTAGAGGAGTAATAATCGCCTTTTTTATACACAAAAATAACATAATTTTAACCTGGGCGGAAAAACGGAGATTTATTTAAGTTAATAAAAATGTTTGATGGTTCCAAAAAGTTCCAAAAATCAGTCAACTTCCGTGCGTTCTGGTCACGTGTTTCATGACGTCATACTGATGACGTTCATAAAGAACTTATTTTTAGACTTATATCTACCAACATACGAAATAATTTAACTTTGCATTTCACCCTTACAAAGATACATGTATACAAAGATACTAGTCCCCAGACCCCTATTTGCTGATGTGTATAGCCCCCTTAATTTTAAAAATCCAGAGTAATAATGGGCATGCGGAAATGCTGCAAGCGACAGCCTTCCTTGCCACGTTGGCTGTATTTACATTTATCAAAGCATGTTCCTAAAAAACGTTGAAAGGCACTTGGGGGCATAGTCACGTGACTGATGACGTCATAGCACTTAGTCAATTAAAATAAGTATTTTATGGTAGTTGCAAATAGCATGTGGTGTAGTATCCTCATACACTCAAAATTGACAGAGTTATTTGGCATCGAAAATTTTTCTGGTGCAAAGGGTGCTGGGAAGGCTTTTATTATAATTATAATACATTATTTAATTATTATTATTATTATTATTATTATTATTATTTTTTACTTTATTTACAAAGAAATACTTAAAAAGAAAAAATTACAATATTCTCAACAACCGCCATAACAGACATACTTACAATTGTCAAGATTTCACAGATTATATACATTACAGCCAAAAAACAGCCGCGCAATTGCTGAATGAGGCTTGTATTAATGCTTAGTTATGTTGATAAAAGAGAAATTGACAATTATTTACAGTACAACCTATTAGTGGAAATATATTTTTCAACTTGGTGTTTAATTCTTATTTTAAATTTGAAACCTTTTGTGTTTAGAAGTACCTGTTTCTTTCTGCAATCCCATAAATACAATTTACCAGTTAATATCAGATAATTTAACAAGGGACATTTTCAAATCGTTATTCCAATTATAACTTCTCGTAAACGCAACCCGTGAAATTCCTTTGTTATTGTTAAATAATACTGTTCAACATTTTTCCACAACATATGTGAGTGTCGACAGTAAAAGAGAAAGTGACATAATGTTTCCTGTTCAGTCTTGCAGAAAGTACATTTGTCATGCTGGAGATATCCAATTTTAAAAAGTTTTGCATTGATGTAAAGTATATATTGAAAGGATTTAACGTAAGGCTCCTGTGCTGTTAAGTGGGGAAGGTTGTAAGCAATTTTTAAGTCTTCGTCAGATAAGCCAAAATCATGTTTTAAATTCTTTGCATAACTAGGTAATTGTGCTTTATTTGATATTATTAAAGAATAATAGTCTTTCGTTTTCCTTTCCACTATGTCAAAAATCTCATTTCCCTTTATAAAATAAGTATTATCTGTAAAGGTAGTGTACTCTATTATTTTCAAAGAAGACGGAATTGCGCGCCTAAGACCTGTCCAGGTAAGAAAATTAGCTTTCTCAACTTTGTTATTAATTACATTAAAGGATTCTATATTGTCGAGATTGAACCAGAGATCTTTAATGATACGTATCACCGAGTCATAATATGATTTATAAAAAACTGGTTTTTGCATCTATTCTTATATCTTTGTTATTCCAAATTATACAGTGCCGTTTTTTATTAGCTAAAAAGAGATTTCGAAATTCTAACCAACATTCTGAAAGTTCTCTGTAGAAAACTGAGTTAATTGAAAGATAGTCAATTGCATAATTACATTTAAAAAGCAAAAGACCACCAACATTACGTAGGAGATGCAACAATTAGAATTTCACGTACTTTCGTTATCACTGATAATACGTTTTAGCCAAGCTAATCGTACAGCTTTGACCAAGCTTTCAATATCTGTCATTTTAATGCCACCGTCTTCGAAACTGTTTATTTTTAGAGAGCCTTGTTACTTTATCCTTTCCATTCCATAAAAAGGAGAAAATCAAGCTGTCTACTTGTTTGATGATTTTACTTGGAGGTGAAAGAACCGAAGATATAAAAACTAGTTTTGGAATAAGTAATGATTTGATTATAGTTACTTTACCATAAATGGACAGTCCTCTAGATGACCATATATTTGTCAGCTGCTTTATGCTGTCAACCTTCTCTTGAAAGTTTTTCTCGTAAAATAATGATAGGTCATGTGTAAAAAAGGTTCCTAAAACTTTAATGGGTTCATTTGGCCATTTAATACCAAACGGTTTTTCGTCTTTTCTTTTAAACGAACCAATCCACATTCCTTCTGTTTTAGAACTATTTATCTCCAACCCACACAAGTTCTTAAATACTTCTAGTTCTTCAAATAGCGTTTTTGCAGAATTTACATCAAACAGGGTTGCTGTGGTATCTATCGTGTGCGTATTGCAATAGCTTGGCTTCATAATTTCCTATTTTAATTCCTTTGATATCAACATTTTGACGAATGGAGATTGCCAAGCTTTCAACAGCTAAGATAAAGAGGTAAGAGGTAGGGGGACAAGGGATCACCCTGCCTCACACCACGTTCTAAAGTAAAATAGTCTGATGTCATTCCATTATTCATTACACAGCTTTGAATATTTGTATAAAACATTTTGACCCAATTTATGAAATTGGGGCCAAAATTAAACGCCTCAAGGCAACTGAAAAGATAATGCCATTCTAAAGAGTCGAAAGCTTTTTTAAAGTCAATGAAAATCAAGATACCTGGAATATTCTTACTGTCTGTAAATTCCATTATATCGAAAATTGATCGAATAGTCTCACCAATATAGCGATCTTCAACATAACCTGTTTGATTATGATGTATGATATTCGGTAAAACGTTCTTTAATCTTAAAGCAATCACTTTTGAAATTATTTTTGCATCCACGTTAATAAGAGAGATTGGCCTCCAATTTTCAATGAGAGTTCGATATTTATGTTGCTTTTCTATAAGAGTTATAATTGCTTTTCTTTGAGAGCTAGACATTTCGCCGTGGTTGAAACACTCCCTCACACATTCCATAAATGGATCACAAAATAATTCTCAGCAACGTTTGTAAAATTCTATTAGTATTCCATCATTACCAAAAGATTTGTTTCTCTCAAAACTGTTAACAATGGCTGTAATTTCTTCAAAAAATATTTCTCCTTCACAAGATTGTTTTTGTTCTTCTGATAATCTTGGTATATTCAAATTATTAAAAAATTCATTTCCATTTTCTTTATCCTCATCTGTTACGTTTGATTGGTAAAAGCTATGGTGAAAACGTTTTTATTCGTTCAGTATCCCAAAAGGATCAGATGTAATGGCACCACTTATTAATAGTTTTCTTATATGTTTTTTGACGTGATTACGCTTCCATAAATTTAGAAAGTATTTTGTACCTCTCGCCATGCTCGTACCATCGTGCCCTTGCGCGAATAATTACACACCCCTTGTTTTTTCCTCATAATAACTTTCTAGAGTTTCTTTTGCTTCATTAGAGTATTTAGGTTACAGTCGGAAGGGTCCTGTTCGAATTTTTTAGTTGCTTTCCTCGTATACTTGTACGTTTTTTTCCATTGGTGATCGTTCTTTGGCTTTCTTTTTCCGAGAACAAAATAGCATGGTTCCGAATATTATACTTAATCCAATCCCAGATGCACCTTTTGTCTGATAAATTCTCGCTTCCTGTTGTTTTCCAATTTGGAATATTTTGTTTTAATTCTTTCAGATAATTCGGATCTTCAAGAAGAGAGACGTTCATTTTCCAGAAGCCAGGCCCCTTTCAACCCAGTAATCTAAACGTCAGAAAATTGCTGGAGATTTTTGGTTCCAAGTGTAACTTCTAGATTGTGGAGTTTTAATTCTCCAAACGTCGACAAGGTCCATTCATTTTGTAAACATTCAATATTGTCTATAACCATTTTTCTAGGTATAATAACGCCACCTTTCTTATCCAGCTTAGGGTCGAGAGGACTGTTAAAATCACCTCCAATGATTCCAGTGCATTTCTATGAAAAGTGCACACAACGCACGTTTGGCGCCGTGCTAGCAAGTTTTGGCAAAATCTCACTTTTGAGCACACCGGATCTCAAAATCGTCGTACTGGCCTCAAATCATCGCCAGAAAGCGAAAACAGTGCATTTCTATGAAAAGTGTACAAAATGTACGTTTGGGGCCGCGTGGAGCACGTCTCAGCAAAATCTCACTTTTGAGCAGACCAGATCTCAATCGTCGTACTGGCCTCAAATCATCGCCAAAAAGCGAAAACAGTTCATCTCTATGAAAAGTGCACAAAACGCACATTTGAGGCCGTGCTTGCAAGTTTTGGCCAAATCTCACTTTTGAGCTCACCGGATCTCAAAATTGACCTCAAATCATCGCCAAAAAGCGAAAACAGTGCTTTTCTATGAAAACTACACAAAACGTACGTTTCGGGCCGTGTGTTGCAAGTTTTGGTAAAATCTCACTTTTTAGCACATCAGATCTCAAAATCGTTGTACTGGCCTCATATCATCGCCAAAAAGAGAAAACAGTGCATTTCTATGAAAAATGCACAAAACGCACGTTTGGGGCCGTGCCGAGCAAGTTTGGCAAAATCTCACTTTTGAGCACACCAGATCTCAAAGTCGTCGTACGGACCTCAAATCATCGCCAAAAAGCGAAAAGAGCGCATTTCTATGAACACTGCAAAAAACGTACGTTTGGGGCCGTGCGGAGCAAGTTTTGGCAAAATCTCACTTTTGAGCACATCAGATCTCAAAGTCGTCGTACGGACCTCAAATCATCGCCAAAAAGCGAACACAGTGCATTTCTATGAAAAGTGCAGAAAACGCACGTTTTGGACGTGCAGAGCAAGTTTTGGCAAAATCTCACTTTTGAGCACACCAGAATCTCAAAATCGTCGTACTGGCCTCAAATCATCGCCAAAAAGCGAAAACAGTTCATCTCTATGAAAAGTGCACAAAACGCACATTTGAGGCCGTGCTTGCAAGTTTTGGCCAAATCTCACTTTTGAGCTCACCGGATCTCAAAATTGACCTCAAATCATCGCCAAAAAGCGAAAACAGTGCATTTCTATGAAAACTGCACAAAACGTACGTTTCGGGCCGTGCGGAGGAAGTTTTGCCAAAATCTCACTTTTGAGCTCACCAGATCCCAAAATCGTCGTTCTCGTCTCAAATCTTCGCCAAAAAGCTAAAACAGTGCATTTCTATGAAAAATTAACAAAACGTACGTTTCGGGCCGTGCGGAGCAAGTTTTGCCAAAATCTCACTTTTCAGCTCACCAGATCTCAAAATCGTCGTCCTGACCTCAAATCATCGCAAAAAAGCAAAAACAGTGCATTTCTATGAAAAATGCACAAAACGTACGTTTCGGGCCGTGCGGAGCACGTTTTGGGAAAATCTCACTTTTGAGCTCACCAGATCTCAAAATGGTCGTCCTGACCTCAAATCATCGCCAAAAAGCGAAAACAGTGCATTTCTATGAAAAATGCACAGAACGTATGTTTTGGGCCGTGCGGAGCACGTTTTGGCAAAATCTCACTTTTGAGCTCACCAGATCTCAAAATCGTCCTTCTGGTCTCAAATCATTGCCAAAAAGCGAAAACAGTGCATTTCTATGAAAAATGCACAAAACGTACGTTTCGGGCCGTGCGGAGCACGTTTTGGGAAAATCTCACTTTTGAGCTCACCAGATCTCAAAATCGTCGTTCTGGTCTCAAATCATCGCCAAAAAGCGAAAACAGTGCATTTCTATGAAAAATGCACAAAACGTTCGTTTTGGGCCCTGCGGAGCAAGTTTTGGCAAAATCTGACTTTTGAGCTCACCAGATCTCAAAATGGTCGTCCTGACCTCAAATCATCGCCAAAAAGCGAAAACAGTGCATTTCTATGAAAAATGCACAGAACGTACGTTTCGGGCCGTCCGGAGGAAGTTTTGCCAAAATCTCACTTTTGGGCTCACCAGATCTCAAAATCGTCGTTCTGGTCTCAAATCATTGCCAAAAAGCGAAAACAGTGCATTTCTATGAAAAATGCACAAAACGTACGTTTCGGGCCGTGCGGAGGAAGTTTTGCCAAAATCTCACTTTTGAGCTCACCAGATCTCAAAATCGTCGTCCTGACCTCAAATCATCGCCAAAAAGCAATAAACAGTGCATTTCTATGAAAAATGCACAAAACGTACGTTTCGGGCCGTGCGGAGCAAGTTTTGCCAAAATCTCACTTTTCAGCTCACCAGATCTCAAAATCGTCGTTCTGGTCTCAAATCATCGCCAAAAAGCGAAAACGGTGCATTTCTATGAAAAATGCACAAAACGTACGTTTCGGGCCGTGCGGAGCACGTTTTGGCAAAATCTCACTTTTGAGCTCACCAGATCTCAAAATCGTCGTTCTGGTCTCAAATCATTGCCAAAAAGCGAAAACAGTGCATTTCTATGAAAAATTAACAAAACGTACGTTTCGGGCCGTGGGGAGCAAGTTTTGGCAAAATCTCACTTTTGAGCTCACCAGATCTCAAAATGGTCGTCCTGACCTCAAATCATCGCCAAAAAGCGGAAACGGTGCATTTCTATGAAAAATGCACAGAACGTACGTTTTGGGCCGTGCGGAGCACGTTTTGGCAAAATCTCACTTTTGAGCTCACCAGATCTCAAAATCGTCGTTCTGGTCTCAAATCATTGCCAAAAAGCGAAAACAGTGCATTTCTATGAAAAATGCACAAAACGTACGTTTCGGGCCGTGCGGAGCACGTTTTGGCAAAATCTCACTTTTGAGCTCACCAGATCTCAAAATCGTCGTTCTGGTCTCAAATCATCGCCAAAAAGCGAAAACAGTGCATTTCTATGAAAAATGCACAAAACGTTCGTTTTGGGCCCTGCGGAGCAAGTTTTGGCAAAATCTGACTTTTGAGCTCACCAGATCTCAAAATCGTCGTCCTGACCTCAAATCATCGCCAAAAAGCGAAAACAGTGCATTTCTATGAAAAATGCACAGAACGTACGTTTTGGGCCGTGCGGAGCACGTTTTGGCCAAATCTCACTTTTGAGCTCACCAGATCTCAAAATGGTCGTCCTGACCTCAAATCATCGCCAAAAAGCGAAAACAGTGCATTTCTATGAAAAATGCACAAAACGTACGTTTCGGGCCGTGCGGAGCACGTTTTGGGAAAATCTCACTTTTAAGCTCACCAGATCTCAAAATCGTCGTCCTGACCTCAAATCATTGCCAAAAAGCGAAAACAGTGCATTTCTATGAAAAATGCACAAAACGTACGTTTAGGGCCGTGCGGAGGAAGTTTTGCCAAAATCTCACTTTTGAGCTCACCAGATCCCAAAATCGTCGTTCTCGTCTCAAATCATCGCCAAAAGGCAAAAACAGTGCATTTCTATGAAAAATTAACAAAACGTACGTTTCGGGCCGTGCGGAGCACGTTTTGGGAAAATCTCACTTTTAAGCTCACCAGATCTCAAAATGGTCGTCCTGACCTCAAATCATCGCCGAAAAGCGAAAACAGTGCATTTCTATGAAAAATGCACAAAACGTACGTTTCGGGCCGTGCGGAGCACGTTTTGGGAAAATCTCACTTTTGAGCTCACCAGATCTCAAAATCGTCGTCCTGACCTCAAATCATTGCCAAAAAGCGAAAACAGTGCATTTCTATGAAAAATGCACAAAACGTACGTTTCGGGCCGTGCGGAGGAAGTTTTGCCAAAATCTCACTTTTGAGCTCACCAGATCCCAAAATCGTCGTTCTCGTCTCAAATCATCGCCAAAAGGCAAAAACAGTGCATTTCTATGAAAAATTAACAAAACGTACGTTTCGGGCCGTGCGGAGCACGTTTTGGGAAAATCTCACTTTTAAGCTCACCAGATCTCAAAATCGTCGTCCTGACCTCAATTCATCCCAAAAAAAGCGAAAACAGTGCATTTCTATGAAAAATGCAAAAAACGTACGTTTCGGGCCGTGCGGAGGAAGTTTTGCCAAAATCTCACTTTTGAGCTCACCAGATCCCAAAATCGTCGTTCTCGTCTCAAATCATCGCCAAAAAGCTAAAACAGTGCATGTCTATGAAAAATTCACAAAACGTACGTTTCGGGCCGTGCAGAGCAAGTTTTGCCAAAATCTCACTTTTGAGCTCACCAGATCTCAAAATCGTCGTCCTGACCTCAAATCATCCCCAAAAAGCGAAAACAGTGCATGTCTATGAAAAATGCACAAAACGTACGTTTCGGGCCGTGCGGAGCAAGTTTTGCCAAAATCTCACTTTTGAGCTCACCAGATCTCAAAATCGTCGTTCTGGTCTCAAATCATTGCCAAAAAGCGAAAACAGTGCATTTCTATGAAAAATTAACAAAACGTACGTTTCGGGCCGTGCGGAGCAAGTTTTGCCAAAATCTCACTTTTCAGCTCACCAGATCTCAAAATCGTCGTCCTGACCTCAAATCATCGCAAAAAAGCAAAAGCAGTGCATTTCTATGAAAAATGCACAAAACGTACGTTTCGGGCCGTGCGGAGCACGTTTTGGGAAAATCTCACTTTTGAGCTCACCAGATCTCAAAATGGTCGTCCTGACCTCAAATCATCGCCAAAAAGCGAAAACAGTGCATTTCTATGAAAAATGCACAGAACGTACGTTTCGGGCCGTGCGGAGCACGTTTTGGCAAAATCTCACTTTTGAGCTCACCAGATCTCAAAATCGTCGTCCTGAGCTTAAATCATCCCAGAAAAGCGAAAACAGTGCATTTCTATGAAAAATGCACAAAACGTACGTTTCGGGCCGTGCGGAGCAAGTTTTGCCAAAATCTCACTTTTGAGCTCACCAGATCTCAAAATCGTCGTTCTCGTCTCAAATCATCGCCAAAAAGCAAAAACAGTGCATTTCTATGAAAAATTAACAAAACGTACGTTTCGGGCCGTGCGGAGCACGTTTTGGCAAAATCTCTCTTTTGAGCTCACCAGATCTCAAAATCGTCGTCCTGACCTCAAATCATCGCCAAAAAGCGAAAACAGTGCATTTCTATGAAAAATGCACAGAACGTACGTTTTGGGCCGTGCGGAGCACGTTTTGGCAAAATCTCACTTTTGAGCTCACCAGATCTCAAAATCGTCGTTCTGGTCTCAAATCATTGCCAAAAAGCGAAAACAGTGCATTTCTATGAAAAATGCACAAAACGTACGTTTCGGGCCGTGCGGAGGAAGTTTTGCCAAAATCTCACTTTTGAGCTCACCAGATCTCAAAATCGTCGTCCTCACCTCAAATCATCGGCAAAAAATCGAAAACAGTGCATTTCTATGAAAAATGCACAAAACGTACGTTTCGGGCCGTGCGGAGGAAGTTTTGCCAAAATCTCACTTTTGAGCTCACCAGATCTCAAAATCGTCGTTCTGGTCTCAAATCATCGCCAAAAAGCTAAAACAGTGCATTTCTATGAAAAATGCACAAAACGTACGTTTCGGGCCGTGCGGAGCACGTTTTGGCAAAATCTCACTTTTGAGCTCACCGGATCTCAAAATCGTCGTTCTGGTCTGAAATCATTGCCAAAAAGCGAAAACAGTGCATTTCTATGAAAAATGCACAAAACGTACGTTTCGGGCCGTGCGGAGCACGTTTTGGGAAAATCTCACTTTTAAGCTCACCAGATCTCAAAATCGTCGTCCTGACCTGAAATCATTGCCAAAAAGCGAAAACAGTGCATTTCTATGAAAAATGCACAAAACGTACGTTTCGGGCCGTGCGGAGGAAGTTTTGCCAAAATCTCACTTTTGATCTCACCAGATCCCAAAATCGTCGTTCTCGTCTCAAATCATCGCCAAAAGGCAAAAACAGTGCATTTCTATGAAAAATTAACAAAACGTACGTTTCGGGCCGTGCGGAGCACGTTTTGGGAAAATCTCACTTTTAAGCTCACCAGATCTCAAAATCGTCGTCCTGACCTCAAATCATCCCAAAAAAAGCAAAAACAGTGCATTTCTATGAAAAATGCAAAAAACGTACGTTTCGGGCCGTGCGGAGGAAGTTTTGCCAAAATCTCACTTTTGAGCTCACCAGATCCCAAAATCGTCGTTCTCGTCTCAAATCATCGCCAAAAAGCTAAAACAGTGCATGTCTATGAAAAATTCACAAAACGTACGTTTCGGGCCGTGCGGAGCCAGTTTTGCCAAAATCTCACTTTTGAGCTCACCAGATCTCAAAATCGTCGTCCTGACCTCAAATCATCGCCAAAAAGCGAAAACAGTGCATTTCTATGAAAAATTAACAAAACGTACGTTTCGGGCAGTGCGGAGCACGTTTTGGCAAAATCTCACTTTTGACCTCACCAGATCTCAAAATCGTCGTTCTGGTCTCAAATCATTGCCAAAAAGCGAAAACAGTGCATTTCTATGAAAAATTAACAAAACGTACGTTTCGGGCCGTGCGGAGCAAGTTTTGCCAAAATCTCACTTTTGAGCTCACCAGATCTCAAAATGGTCGTCCTGACCTCAAATCATCGCCAAAAAGCGAAAACAGTGCATTTCTATGAAAAATGCACAGAACGTATGTTTTGGGCCGTGCGGTGCACGTTTTGGCAAAATCTCACTTTTGAGCTCACCAGATCTCAAAATCGTCGTTCTGGTCTCAAATCATTGCCAAAAAGCGAAAACAGTGCATTTCTATGAAAAATGGACAAAACGTACGTTTCGGGCCGTGCGGAGCACGTTTTGGGAAAATCTCACTTTTGAGCTCACCAGATCTCAAAATCGTCGTTCTGGTCTCAAATCATCGCCAAAAAGCGAAAATAGTGCATTTCTATGAAAAATGCACAAAACGTTCGTTTTGGGCCCTGCGGAGCAAGTTTTGGCAAAATCTGACTTTTGAGCTCACCAGATCTCAAAATGGTCGTCCTGACCTCAAATCATCGCCAAAAAGCGAAAAGAGTGCATTTCTATGAAAAATGCACAGAACGTACGTTTCGGGCCGTGCGGAGCACGTTTTGGCAAAATCTCACTTTTGAGCTCACCAGATCTCAAAATCGTCGTCCTGAGCTTAAATCATCCCAGAAAAGCGAAAACAGTGCATTTCTATGAAAAATGCACAAAACGTACGTTTCGGGCCGTGCGGAGGAAGTTTTGCCAAAATCTCACTTTTGAGCTCACCAGATCCCAAAATCGTCGTTCTCGTCTCAAATCATCGCCAAAAAGCAAAAACAGTGCATTTCCATGAAAAATTAACAAAACGTACGTTTCGGGCCGTGCGGAGCACGTTTTGGCAAAATCTCACTTTTGAGCTCACCAGATCTCAAAATCGTCGTTCTGGTCTCAAATCATTGCCAAAAAGCGAAAACAGTGCATTTCTATGAAAAATGCACAAAACGTACGTTTCGGGCCGTCCGGAGGAAGTTTTGCCAAAATCTCACTTTTGGGCTCACCAGATCTCAAAATCGTCGTTCTGGTCTCAAATCATTGCCAAAAAGCGAAAGCAGTGCATTTCTATGAAAAATGCACAAAACGCACGTTTCGGGCCGTGCGGAGGAAGTTTTGCCAAAATCTCACTTTTGAGCTCACCAGATCTCAAAATCGTCGTCCTGACCTTAAATCATCGCCAAAAAGCGAAAACAGTGCATTTCTATGAAAAATGCACAAAACGTACGTTTCGGGCCGTGCGGAGGAAGTTTTGCCAAAATCTCACTTTTGAGCTCACCAGATCTCAAAATCGTCGTTCTGGTCTCAAATCATTGCCAAAAAGCGAAAACGGTGCATTTCTATGAAAAATGCACAAAACGTACGTTTCGGGCCGTGCGGAGCAGGTTTTGGGAAAATTTCACTTTTGAGCTCACCAGATCTCAAAATCGTCGTTCTGGTCTCAAATCATCGCCAAAAAGCGAAAACAGTGCATTTCTATGAAAAGTGCACAAAACGTTCGTTTTGGCCCGTGCGGAGCACGTTTTGGCCAAATCTCACTTTTGAGCTCACCAGATCTCAAAATGGTCGTCCTGACCTCAAATCATCGCCAAAAAGCGAAAACAGTGCATTTCTATGAAAAATGCACAAAACGTACGTTTCGGGCCGTGCGGACCACGTTTTGGGAAAATCTCACTTTTAAGCTCACCAGATCTCAAAATCGTCGTCCTGACCTCAAATCATTGCCAAAATGCGAAAACAGTGCATTTCTATGAAAAATGCACAAAACGTACGTTTCGGGCCGTGCGGAGGAAGTTTTGCCAAAATCTCACTTTTGAGCTCACCAGATCACAAAATCGTCGTTCTCGTCTCAAATCATCGCCAAAAAGCTAAAACAGTGCATGTCTATGAAAAATTCACAAAACGTACGTTTCGGGCCGTGCGGAGCAAGTTTTGCCAAAATCTCACTTTTGAGCTCACCAGATCTCAAAATCGTCGTCCTGACCTCAATTCATCCCAAAAAAAGCGAAAACAGTGCATTTCTATGAAAAATGCACAAAACGTACGTTTCGGGCAGTGCGGAGCACGTTTTGGCAAAATCTCACTTTTGACCTCACCAGATCTCAAAATGGTCGTCCTGACCTCAAATCATCGCAAAAAAGCGAAAACAGTGCATTTCTATGAAAAATGCACAAAACGTACGTTTCTGGTCGTGCGGAACACGTTTTGGGAAAATCTCACTTTTGAGCTCACCAGATCTCAAAAAGGTCGTCCTGACCTCAAATCATCGCCAAAAAGCGAAAATAGTGCATTTCTATGAAAAATGCACAAAACGTACCTTTCGGGCCATGCGGAACACGTTTTGGGAAAATCTCACTTTTGAGCTCACCAGATCCCAAAATCGTCGTTCTGGTCTCAAATCATCGCCAAAAAGCGAAAACAGTGCATTTCTTTGTAAAATGCACAAAACGTACGTTTCGGACCGTGCGGACCAGGTTTCAGCAAAATCTCACTTTTGAGCTCACCAGATCTCAAAATCGTCGTCCTGACCTCAAATCATCGCCAAAAAGCGAAAACAGTGCATTTCTATGAAAAATGCACAAAACGTACGTTTCGGGCCGTGCGGAGGAAGTTTTGCCAAAATCTCACTTTTGAGCTCACCAGATCCCAAAATCGTCGTTCTCGTCTCAAATCATCACCAAAAAGCAAAAACAGTGCATTTCTATGAAAAATTAACAAAACGTACGTTTCGGGCCGTGCGGAGGGAGTTTTGCCAAAATCTCACTTTTGAGCTCACCAGATCCCAAAATCGTCGTCCTGATCTCAAATCATCGCAAAAAAGCGAAAACAGTGCATTTCTTTGTAAAATGCACAAAACGTACGTTTCGGACCGTGCGGAGCAGGTTTTGGCAAAATCTCACTTTTGAGCTCACCAGATCTGAAAATCGTCGTTCTGGTCTCAAATCATCGCCAAAAAGCGAAAACAGTGCATTTCTATGAAAAATGCACAAAACGTTCGTTTTGGGCCGTGCGGAGCAAGTTTTGGCCAAATCTCACTTTTGAGCTCACCAGATCTCAAAATGGTCGTCCTGACCTCAAATCATCGCCAAAAAGCGAAAACAGTGCATTTCTATGAAAATTGCACAAAACGTGCGTTTCGGGCCGTGCGGAGCAGGTTTTGGCAAAATCTTAGTTTTTAGCACACTGGATCTCAAAATCGTCGTACTGGTCTCAAATCATCGCCAAAAAGCGAAAACCGTGCATTTCTATGAAAAATGCACAAAACGTACGTCTCGCGCCGTGCGGAGCAAGTTTTGGCACACCAGAGCTCAAAATCGACGTACTGGCCTCAAATCATGGCCGAAAAGCGAAAGAGTGTATTTCTATGAAAAGTGCACAAAACGCACGTTTGGGGCCGTGCGGAGCAAGTTTTGGCAAAATCTCACTTTTTAGCACACTGGATCTCAAAATCGTCGTACTGGCCTCAAATGAGCTACATCAAACGGGGAATGTCTTCCTCTTCTATGCCGCCCTTTCTGACGTGCATTTGTATATGACGTTGATGGTTGTAGCCGTAGAAGAAGCAGCCTGTTATCCTACGCATCCTCTCGTTATGATGGCTTCTTTTCTTCTGCTCGCTGTCGCTCTTCAGGGGACTTGCTGCTTTCCTTTCTCGTTTTCTTTACGGGCGCTTCGTCATCGCTCCTCAGGGGACTTGCTGTTTTGTTTTTCGTTTTCTTTACGGGCGCTTGGAAATCGCTCTCGCTGTCTGTTGTAAGGGCACTTGCTGTTTTCTCCTTTGTCTGCTTTACAGGTTCGTAGTCGCTCTCACTGTCTGTTGGTGTGGCTTTTCTTTTCCTGGACTTCTTCTCTTCCTCGACTTTCTCAATGTCCTTATCTGCATCGCCACCTGTTTGATCTTCGTTTAAGTGAAACTTTTCTGGCGCACAGTCTAGCGTTGACTTGTACATTCCATATAATGTCTCAGTGTCAAGGGCTCTTGAGGCTTGGTCATCAATCTCTCATTGTTGAGAGATCATCCACATGAAACCCAAGGCCCGTTTGGCGCACCTTTGTAGCACCCTCGAGGCTAGGTCATCAATATCTCGTTGCTGAGAGATCCAGGACATGCACCCCAAGGCCCGTTAGGCGCACCTTTGTAGCATTTCAAGGCCCAAAGCATCCGCTGCTTGGTAAAGAACTGCACAGTGGCGATAATCGGAGCAAAACGTGTTCCAGTTAATGTCTTTGTCCTTGTTGTACGGTACTCTGTCTTTTTACCTTCAAGACATCCATCGCTGCTTCGTCACCATTATAAGCATGATATTATATTATATTATATCATATCATATCATATCATATCATATCATATCATATCATCATATCATATCATATCATATCATATCATATCATATCATATCATATCATATCATATCATATCATATCATATCATATCATATCATATCGTATCGTATCGTATCGTATCATATCATATCATATCATGTCATGTCATGTCATGTCATATCATGTCATATATATTATATTATATTAGCTTCTGTTGAGGTGTTTTCGCATGTGTACGAGGTTTTGAACTAGAAGCATAAGGTTGATCCGATATTAAAACCGAGTGCATTCGCAGATAGTATTAAAGTCATGCTTTATATCCTGCAAATTTGAATTTGTTTGATGTAATCCCCTTAGAGATATTAACGATCAAATTGTAGCCTCGTGTCCATGTTTGAAAAACTTGTAAACAAGGCTAGAAACAAACTGTTGAGCCGATAATAACGTCGAGTGTATTGGCAAATACTATTAAAGTCGTTGTATATATCCTGCGAATTTGACGAAGTGTGATAAAATCCCGTCAGAGATATTAACGTTCAAAGTATAGCCTCGTTTGCATGTTTGACGCACTTTTGGGTCCGCCATATTGGACAAAATTCAACTGTTAATAATTCGCACGTTTTAGAAGCTATTTCCTTGACTTTAGCCACACGGTTAGATCACTTTGGGATCTAACTCGATTGATATAAACACTGCCATAAACACAAGATCTGACGATGTTATTAACGGCTGAAATTTGCAGCGAATTAATTATTCAGTTATTAATTACTCCTGAGCACAATGATGAATTCACGCAAAACTTACACCAAAGTGTTCCTTTCCTGCCGTATCAACTACATCTATCATAAAAGTATAGATAAACCATCGTCCTTTGTCTCTAAAAGCCATAAAGTGATTTCTTGAGGGGAGGGTTAAATATCTAAAGATAAACTGCTGACTACGCAAAAGCAAACACTTTCGGTTGGGAAAATAGCTTCCTAGAGTAGGACTAGGTCCTTATGTCATAGTTCTGATAGTTGGTTTGGTCGTGCATAGTCTTAAAAAGGTCTAAATAGAGTACAAATGCGGAGCACAAAAGAGCGTGTACTCACCGCTCCATGGCTTGTCCCTTCTGTGATGACCAGCTTCATGTACGGACACTGATATGTCTTAAAACGTACCCCATCATAACTCCTAAAGAATTACCGCTTTAGACTTCAAATTTAGCAGATAGTACAAAATTATAAGGTTAGTAGATTGACAGTGTCGATGTCTCATTGTGACGTCATTATGACATCATTGAAAATGGCTATGAAAAAACATATTTTTTGAGACCTAAAAGACTACTTTTATTTTGTACTATGGAATCTTTTTATCCAACCAAGTTGTATATTTTGTGCCATTTGTCGATATAAGGTGGAAATAAGTTAAGCGACATTTTGCCATTTCGGCGGAATAGTGTCATTAGTATGCATTTAGGAAGAGTATTCACGAGGTGCGATGGCTTAAACCGAAAATGGCAGAAACATTGACGAAGAGGCTCCGTAATTTTTCTTCTGCAAACCGTTTAGCTTTCTATCTTATAAAACATTGCCTAAGCAAATGGAATGAAGTAAAGCAGCTCAAAATAGACTGAGCCGTTATAACGCACGCATTCTGGTTTCAGATAAATTTCACGATTGACACTGCCTCTCCAGCAAACAAAGAAAACCTTGATTTCCAGCTAAACTGTAATCCACTTCAATCCTTGCAATCCTGCGATTTAGCAATAAACCACTTCTTTTGTTTTGTACTTTGAGATATTTTTATCCAACCAAGTTGTATATTTTGTGCCATTTGGCGATATAACGTGGAAATAAGCTAAGCGACATTTTGCCATTTCGGCGAAACAGTGTCATTAGTATGCATTTACGAAGAGTATTCACGAAGTGCGATGGCTAAAACCGAAAATGCCCGAAATGTTGACGAAGGGGCTCCGTAATTGTTCTCCTAGGAGCCAACAAATGACTGTTAAGTTATGACAAACAAACAATTTATTTTTCCACCTTACAAACATTAACTTAGCAAATCGAAGGAAGTAAAGCAGCTAAATATAGACTGAGCCGTTAAAACGCACGCATTTTGGTTTCAGATAAATGTCACGATTGACACTGCCTCTCCAGCAAACAAAGGCAACTTTGATTATCAGCAAAACTGTAATCCACTTCAATCCTTGCAATCCTGCGCTTTAACTCTAAAAGACTACGTTTGTTTTGTACTATAGAATATTTTTACCCAACTAACTTGTACATTTTGTGCCATTTGACGATGTAAAGTGGAAATAAGCTACGCCACATATTGCCATTTCGGCGGAACAGTGTCATTAGTATGCATTTACGAAGAGTATTCACGAAGTGCGATGGCTAAAACCGAAAATGCCCGAAATATTGACGAAGAGGCTCCGTAATTTGTCTCATAGGAGCCAAAAAATGACTCATAAGTTATGACAGACACACAATTATTTTTTTACATCTTACAAACATTAACTAAGCAAATGCAAGAAAGTGAAGCAGCGTAATATAGACAGAGCCGTTATAACAAACGCATTTTGGTTTCAGATAAGTGCGACGTTGTTACCGCCTCTACAGCAAACAAATTCAACCTTTATTTAGAGCTAAACTGTAATCCTCTTGAATCTTTGCAATCCTGCGCTTTATCTCCAAACTATTACTTTTATTTTGTACCATAGGATCTTTTTATCCAACTAAGTTGTATATTTTGTGCCATTTGGCGATATAAAGTGGAAATTAGCTAAGCGACATTTTGCCATTTCGGCGGGACATTGTCATCATTATGCATTTACGAAGAGTATTCACGAAATCTGAGGCTAAAACCGAAAATTAACGAAAAATTGCCGAAGGGGCTTCGTAATTTTTCGCAAAGGAGCAACAAATGACCCATAAGTTATGACAAGCAAACCTTTTAGCTTTTTATCTTACAAACATTGACTAAGCAAATGGAACGAAGTAAAGCAGTTCCAAATAGACTGAGCCGTTATAACGCACGCATTTTGGTTTCAAATAAATGCGACGATTGACTCTGCCTCTACAGCAAACAAAGGCAACTTTGATTTCCAGCAAAACTGTAATCCACTTCAATCCTTGCAATCCTGCGCATTATCTCTAAAAGACTACTTTTATTTTGTACTATGGAATATTTTTATCCAACCAAGTTGTATATTTTGCGCCATTTGGCGATGTAAAGTGGAAATAAGCTAAGCTACAAATTGCCATTTCGGCGGAACAGTGTCATTAGTATGCATTCACGAAGAGTATTCACGAAGTGCGAGGCTAAGACCGAAAGTTAACGAAACATGGACGAAGAGGCTCCGTAATTTTTCTACTGGGAGCCAACAATTTACTCATAAGTTATGACATGGAAACCGTTTAGCTCTCTATCTTACAAAACATTGACTAAGCAAATAGAATGAAGTAAAGCAGCTTAAAATAGACTAAGCCGTTATAACGCACGCATTCTGGTTTCAAATAAATTTCACGATTGACACTGCCTCTCTAGCAAACAAAGAAAACCTTGATTTCCAGCTAAACTGTAATCCACTTTAATCCTTGCAATCCTGCGATTTAGCAATAAACCACTTCTTTTGTTTTGTACTTTGAGATATTTTTATCCAACCAAGTTGTGTATTTTGTGTCATTTGGCGATATAACGTGGAAATAAGCTAAGCGACATTTTGCCATTTCGGCGAAACAGTGTCATTAGTATGCATTTACGAAGAGTATTCACGAAGTGCGATGGCTAAAACCGAAAATGCCCGAAATGTTGACGAAGGGGCTCCGTAATTGTTCTCCTAGAAGCCAACAAATGACTGTTAAGTTATGACAAACAAACAATTTATTTTTCCACCTTACAAACATTAACTTAGCAAATCGAATGAAGTAAAGCAGCTAAATATAGACTGAGCCGTTAAAACGCACGCATTTTGGTTTCAGATAACACTGCCTCTCCAGCAAACAAAGGCAACTTTGATTTCCATCTAAACTGTAATCCACTTCAATCCTTGCAATCCTGCGCTTTATCTCTAAAAGACTACATTTGTTTTGTACTATAGGATCTTTTTATCCAACTAAGTGGTATATTTTGTGGCATTTGTCGATATAAGGTGGAAATGAGTTAAGCGACATTTTGCCATTTCGGCGGAACAGTGTCATTAGTATGCATTTACGAAGAGTATTCACGAGGTGCGATGGCTTAAACCGAAAATGGCCGAAATATTGACGAAGACGCTCCGTGATTTTTCTCCTAGGAGCCAACAAATGACTCATAAAGTATGACAAACAAACAATTTATTTTTCCACCTTACAAACATTAACTTAGCAAATGCAACGAAGTAAAGAAGCTCAAAATAAACTGAGCCTTTATAACGCACGCATTTTGGTTTAAGATAAATGCGACGATTGACACTGCCTCTACAGCAAACAAAGGCAACTTTGATTTCCAGCAAAACTGTAATCCACTTCAATCCTTGCAATCCTGCGCTTTGTCTCTAAAAGACTACATTTGTTTTGTACTATAGCATCTTTTTATCTAAGTAAGATGTATATTTTGTGCCATTTGGCGATATAACATGGAAATAACCATAGCGACATTTTGCCATTTTGGTCGGACAATCTCATCAGTATGCATTTACGAAGACTATTCACGAAGTGCGATGGCTAAAACCGAAAATTCCCGAAATATTTACGAAGAGGCTCCGTAATTTTTCTCCTACGAGCGAACAAATTTCTCATAAGTTATAACAAACAAACAATTGATTTTTCCATCTTACAAACATTAGCTAAGCAAATGCAACAAAGTTAAGCGGCCCTAAATAGACGGAGCCGTTAAAACGCACGCATTTTACTTTCAGATAAATGTCACAATTGACAATGCCTCTCCTCCAATCAAAGGCAACTTTGATATCAAGCTAAACTGTAATCCACTTCAATCTTTTCAATCCTACGCTTTATCTCTAAAAGACTACATTTGTTTTGTACTATAGGATCTTTTTATCCAACTAAATTGTACATTTTGTGTCATTTGTCGATATAGCGTGGAAATAAGTTACGCAACAATTTGCCACTTCGGCGGAACAGTGTCATTAGTATGCATTTACGAAGAGTATTCACGAAGTGCGATGGCTAAAACCGAAAATGCCCGAAATAAATAAATCAATAAATAAAATAATGGTTTAATATCAGCGTTTCCACAAAGGTGGCTCTTCATCTGGTATAAACTACAATAATATTGAAAATATTAAATAATACATAAAAAACATTACAATTTAATATGAAGACAAACAAAAATTTAAATTATGTTTAATTTAATATGTACAACTAATTAATATTGACGAAGAGGCTCCGTAATTTTTCTCATAGGAGCCAACAAATATCTCCTAAGTTATGACAAACAAACAATTTAGTTTTCTACGTTATAAACGTTGTCTAAGCAAATGGAACGAAGTAAAGCAGCTCAAAATAGACTGAGCCGTTACAACGCACGCATTTTGGTTTGAGATAAATGTCACGATTGACACTGCCTCTCCAACAAGCGAAGGCAACTTTGGTTTCCAGCTAAACTCAAATCCACTTCAATCCCTGCAATCCTGCGCTTTGTCTCCAAACTTCTATTTTTATTTTATACTATAGGATCTTTTTATCCAACTAAGTTGTATATTTTGTGCCATTTGGCGATATAACGTGAAAATAAGCTTAGCGACACTTTGCCATTTCGGTGGGACAATCTCATCAGTATGCATTTACGAAGACTATTGACGAAGTGCGACGGCTAAAACCGAAAATGCCCGAAATATTGACGAAGAGGCTCCGCAATGTTTCCCCTAGGAGCCAACAAATGTCTCAGAAGTTATGACAAACAAACAATTTATTTTTTCATCTTACAAACATTAGCTAAGCAAATGGAACGAAGTAAAGCGGCTCAAAATAGACTGAGCCGTTATAGCGCACGAATTTTGATTTCAGATAAATGTCACGATTGACAATGCCTCTCCTACAAACAAAGGCAACTTTGATATCAAGTTAAACTGTAATCCACTTCAATCCTTGCAATCCTGTGCTTTATCTCTAAAAGACTACTTTTGTTTTGTACTATAGGATCTTTTTATCCAACTAAGTGGTATATTTTGTGGCATTTGTCGATATAAGGTGGAAATAAGTTAAGCGACATTTTGCCATTTCGGCGGAACAGTGTCATTAGTATGCATTTACATGGAGTATTCACGAGGTGCGATGGCTTAAACCGAAAATGGCCGAAATATTGACGAAGACGCTCCGTGATTTTTCTCCTTGGAGCCAACAAATGACTCATTATTACGCTAAGAATAATGAACTAGAAACCTTTTATGAAAAATGGCCAAAAGACGTTTCCCCCCTTTAATTACGTTCGTGTGTATGTTTGTGTGTGTTTTTGTTTTATCTTAGGGTGTGTTCTGTAAATAACTGTCAATTTCTCTTTTATCAACATAATTAAGCATTAATACAAGCCTCATTCAGCAATTGCGCGGCTGTGTTTGGCTGTAATGTATATAATCTGTGAAATCTTGACAATAGTAAGTATGTCTGTTATGGCAGTTGTTTAGAATGTAATTTTTTTCTTTATAAGTAGTTCTTGGTAATTAAAGTAAAAATATTATAACAATAATAATAAAAAAAACTGCTTTCGCTTTTTGGCGATGATTTGAGGCCAGTACGACGACTTTGAGATCTGATGTGCTCAAAAGTGAGATTTTGCTAAAACTTGCTCCGCACGTCCCAAACGTGCATTTTCTGCACTTTTCAAAGAAATGCACTGTTTCCATTTCTTTTTGCGATGATTTGAGGCCAGTATGACAATTTTGAGATCTGGTGTGCTCAAAAGTGAGATTTTGCCAAAACTTGCTCCCCGCGGCCCTAAACGTACGTTTTGTGCAGTCTTCATAGAAATGCACCGTTTTCGCTTTATCGCGATGATTTGAAGCCAGGTCCGTACGACGACTTTGAGATCTGATGTGCTCAAAAGTGAGATTTTGCCAAAACTTGTTCCGCACGGCCCCAAACGTACGTTTTGTGCAGTGTTCATAGAAATGCGCTCTTTTCGCTTTTTCGCGATGATTTGAGGCTAGTACGACGATTTTGAGATCTGGTGTGCTCAAAAGTGAGATTTTGCCAAAACTTGCTCGGCACGGCCCCAAACGTGCGTTTTGTGCATTTTTCATAGAAATGCACTGTTTTCTCTTTTTGGCGATGATATGAGGCCAGTACAACGATTTTGAGATCTGAAGTGCTCAAAAGTGAGATTTTACCAAAACTTGCAACACACGGCCCGAAACGTACGTTTTGTGCAGTTTTCATAGAAATGCACTGTTTTCGCTTTTTGGCGATGATTTGAGGCCAGTACAACGATTTTGAGATCTGATGTGCTCAAAAGTGAGATTTTACCAAAACTTGCAACACACGGCCCGAAACGTACGTTTTGTGCAGTTTTCATAGAAATGCACTGTTTTCGCTTTTTGGCGATGATTTGAGGCCAGTACGACCATTTTGAGATCTGGTCTGCTCAGAAGTGAGATTGCGCTGAGACGTGCTCCACGCGGCCCCAAACGTACATTTTGTACACTTTTCATAGAAATGCACTGTTTTCGCTTTCTAACGATGATTTGAGGCCAGTACGACGATTTTGAGATCCGGTGTGCTCAAATGTGAGATTTTGAGAAAACTTGCTCCGCACGGCCCTAAACGTGCGTTTTATGCAGTTTTCATACAAATGCACTGTTTTCGCTTTTTGAAGACAGCTTGTGAAGAAAATATAATCATTGGAAGTGATTTTAACTGTCCTCTTGACTCTAAGCTGGATAAGAAAGGTGGCGTTATGGTACCCAGAAAAATGGTTATAGACAATATTGAATGTTTCCAAAATGAATTGGGCCTTGTTGACGTTTGGAGAATTAAAAATCCGCAATCTAGAAGTTACACTTGGAGCCAAAAATCTCCACCAATTTTCTGTCGTTTAGATTACTGGCTGATATCAAACAACTTACAGGATTTTGTAAATACAACCGATCATTCCAGCTATAAAAACTGATCATGCAGCAATTGAGTTGAATTGAACCGACTCCAATCAAAACTTAAAGGGGCCCGGCTTCTGGAAAATGAACGTCTCTCTTCTGGAAGATCCGAATTATCTGGAAGAATTAAAACCGAACTCTCATTGAAAATTGGACGCCAATCTCTCTTATTAACGTGGATGCAAAATAATTGCAAACGTTATTGCTTTAAGATTAAAGAAAGTTTTACCGAATATCATACATCATAAGCAAACAGGTTATGTTGAAGATCGCTATATGGTGAGACTATTCGATCAATTTTCGATATAATGGAATTTACAGACAGTAAGAATATTCCAGGTATCTTGATTTTCATTGACTTTAAAAAAGCTTTCGACTCTTTAGAATGGCATTATCTTTTCAGTTGCCTTGAGGCGTTTAATTTTGGCCCCAATTTTATAAATTGGGTCAAAATGTTTTATACAAATATTCAAAGCTGTGTAATGAATAATGCAATGACATCAGACTATTTTACTTTAGAACGTGGTGTGAGGCAGGGTGATCCCTTGTCCCCCTACCTCTTTATCTTAGCTGTTGAAAGCTTGGCAATCTCCATTCGTCAAAATGTTGATATCAAAGGAATTAAAATAGGAAATTATGAAGCCAAGCTATTGCAATACGCAGACGATACCACAGCAACCCTGTTTGATGACAATTCTGCAAAAACGCTATTTGAAGAACTAGAAGTATTTAAAAACTTCAGTGGGTTGGAGATAAATAGTTCTAAAACAGAAGGAATGTGGATTGGTTCGCTTAAAAGAAAAGACGAAAAACCGTTTGGTATTAAATGGCCAAGTGAACCCATTAAAGCTTTAGGAACCTTTTGTACATATGACCTATCATTATTTTACGAAAAAAGCTTTCAAGAGAAGGTTGACAGCATAAAGCAGCTGACAAATATATGGTCATCTAGAGGACTGTCCATTTATGGTAAAGTAACTATAATCAAATCATTACTTATTGCAAAACTAGTTTTTATATCTTCGGTTCTTTCACCTCCAAGTAAAATCATCAAACAAGTAAATAGTTTGATTTCTCCTTTTTATGGAATGCAAAGGATAAAGTAACAAGGCTCTCTTCAATAAACAGTTATGAAGACGGTGGCATTTAAATGACAGATATTGAAAGCTTGGTCAAAGCTGTACGATTAGCTTGGCTAAAGCGTATTTTCAGCGATAACGAAAGTACGTGGAAATTCTACTTGTTACATCTCCTACGTAATGTTGGTGGTCTTTTGCTTTTTAAATGTAATTATGCAATGGACGATCTTTCAGTTAACTCAGTTTTCTACAGAGAACTTTCAGACTGTTGCTTAGAATTTCGAAATCTCTTTTTAGCTAATAAAGAACGGCTCTGTATAATTTGGAATAACAAAGATATAAGAATAGATGGAAAGCCAATTTTTTATAAATCTTATTATGACTCGGAGATACATATCATTAAAGATGTCTCGTTTAATCTCGACAATATAGAATCCTTTAATGTAATTAATAACAAAGTTGAGAAAGCTAATTTTCTTACATGGACAGGTCTTAGGCGCGCAATTCCTTCTTTGAAAATAATAGAGTACACTACCTTTACAGATAATACTTATTTTATAAAGGGAAATGAGATTTTTGACATAGTGGAAAGAAAACGAAAGACTATTATTCTTTAATAATATCAAATAAAGCACAATTATCTAGTTATGCAAAGAATTTAAAACATGATTTTGGCTTATCTGACGAAGACTTAAAAATTGCTTACAACCTTCCCCACTTAACAGCACAGGAGCCTTACGTTAAATCCTTTCAATATAAAGTTTTAAATTCAATACTTTACATCAATGCAAAACGTTTTAAAATTGGATATCTTCAGCATGACAAATGTACTTTCTGCAAGACTGAATAGGAAACATTGTCACTTTCTCCTTTACCGTCGACACTCACATGTTGTGGAAAATGTTGAACAGTATTATTTAACAATAACAAAGGAATTTCACGGGTTGCGTTTACGAGAGGTTATAATTGGAATAACGATGTCAAAATGTCCCTTGTTAAATTATCTGATATTAATTGGTAAATTGTATTTACGGGATTGCAGAAAGAAACAGGTACTTCCAAACATCGAAGGTTTCAAATTTATAGTAAGAATTAAATACCAAGTTCAAAAATATATTTACACTAAGAATAATGAACTAGAAACCTTTTATGAAAAATGGCCAAAAGACGTTTCCCCCCTTTAATTACGTTCGTGTGTATGTTTGTGTGTGTTTTTGTTTTATCTTAGGGTGTGTTCTGTAAATAACTGTCAATTTCTCTTTTATCAACATAATTAAGCATTAATACAAGCCTCATTCAGCAATTGCGCGGCTGTGTTTGGCTGTAATGTATATAATCTGTGAAATCTTGAGAATTGTAAGTATGTCTGTTATGGCAGTTGTTTAGAATGTAATTTTTTTCTTTATAAGTAGTTCTTGGTAATTAAAGTAAAAATATTATAACACTAATAATAAAAAAAACTGTTTTCGCTTTTTGGCGATGATTTGAGGCCAGTACGACGATTTTGAGATTCTGGTGTGCTCAAAAGTGAGATTTTGCCAAAACTTGCTCCGCACGGCCCCAAACGTGCGTTTTGTGCACTTTTCATAGAAATGCACTGTTTTCGTTTTTTGGCGATGATTTGAGGCCAGTACGACGACTTTGAGATCTGACGTGCTCAAAAGTGAGATTTTGCCAAACTTGCTCCGCACGTCCCAAACGTGCGTTTTCTGCACTTTTCAAAGAAATGCACTGTTTCCATTTTTTTTGCGATGATTTGAGGCCAGTATGACAATTTTGAGATCTGGTGTGCTCAAAAGTGAGATTTTGCCAAAACTTGCTCCCCACGGCCCTAAACGTACGTTTTGTGCAGTCTTCATAGAAATGCACCGTTTTCGCTTTTTCGCGATGATTTGAGGCCAGGTCCGTACGACGACTTTGAGATCTGATGTGCTCAAAAGTGAGATTTTGCCAAAACTTGCTCCGCACGGCCCCAAACGTACGTTTTGTGCAGTGTTCATAGAAATGCGCTCTTTTCGCTTTTTCGCGATGATTTGAGGCTAGTACGACGATTTTGAGATTCTGGTGTGCTCAAAAGTGAGATTTTGCCAAAACGTGCTCGGCACGGCCCCAAACGTGCGTTTTGTGCACTTTTCATAGAATTGCACTGTTTTCGTTTTTTGGCGATGATTTGAGGCTAGTACGACGATTTTGAGATCTGGTGTGCTCAAAAGTGAGATTTTGCCAAAACTTGCTCGGCATGGCCCCAAACGTGCGTTTTGTGCATTTTTCATAGAAATGCACTGTTTTCTCTTTTTGGCGATGATATGAGGCCAGTACAACGATTTTGAGATCTGATGTGAGATTTTGCCAAAACTTGCTAGCACGGCGCCAAACGTGCGTTGTGTGCACTTTTCATAGAAATGCACTGGAATCATTGGAGGTGATTTTAACAGTCCTCTCGACCCTAAGCTGGATAAGAAAGGTGGCGTTATTATACCTAGAAAAATGGTTATAGACAATATTGAATGTTTACAAAATGAATGGACCTTGTCGACGTTTGGAGAATTAAAACTCCACAATCTAGAAGTTACACTTGGAACCAAAAATCTCCACCAATTTTCTGTCGTTTAGATTACTGGGTTGAAAGGGGCCTGGCTTCTGGAAAATGAACGTCTCTCTTCTTGAAGATCCGAATTATCTGAAAGAATTAAAACAAAATATTCCAAATTGGAAAACAACAGGAAGCGAGAATTTATCAGACAAAAAGTGCATCTGGGATTGGATTAACTATAATATTCGGAACCATGCTATTTTGTTCTCGGAAAAAGAAAGCCAAAGAACGATCACCAATGGAAAAAAACGTACAAGTATACGAGGAAGCAACTAAAAAATTCGAACAGGACCCTTCCGACTCTAACCTAAATACTCTAATGAAGCAAAAGAAACTCTAGAAAGTTATTATGAGGAAAAAACAAGGGGTGTAATTATTCGCGCAAGGGCACGATGGCACGAGCATGGCGAGAGAAGTACAAAATAGTTTCTAAATTTAGAGAAGCGTAATCACGTCAAAAAACATATAAGAAAACTATTAATAAGTGGTGTCATTACATCTGATCTTTTTGGGATACTGAACGAACAAAAACGTTTTTACCATCGCTTGTACCAATCAAACATAACAGATGAGGATAAAGAAAATGGAAACGAATTTTTAAATAATTTGAATATACCAAGATTATCAGAAGAACAAAAACAATCTTGTGAAGGAGAAATATTTGTTGAAGAAATTACAGCCATTCTTAACATTTTTGAGAGTAACAAATCTCCTGGTAATGATGGAATACCAATAGAATTTTACAAAAGTTGCGGGGAATTAATTGGTGATCCATTTATGGAAAGTGTGAGGGAGTGTTCCAACCACGGCGAAATGTCTAGCTCTCAAAGAAAAGCAATTATAACTCTTATAGAAAAGCAGCATAAAGATCGAACTCTCATTGAAAATTGGAGGCCAATCTCTCTTATTAACGTGGATGCAAAATAATTGCAAAAGTTATTGCTTTAAGATTAAAGAAAGTTTTACCGAATATCATACATCATAATCAAACAGGTTATGTTGAAGATCGCTATATTGGTGAGACTATTCGATCAATTTTCGATATAATGGAATTTACAGACAGTAAGAATATTCCAGGTATCTTGATTTTCATTGACTTTAAAAAAGCTTTCGACTCTTTAGAATGGCATTATCTTTTCAGTTGCCTTGAGGCGTTTAATTTTGGCCCCAATTTTATAAATTGGGTCAAAATGTTTTATACAAATATTCAAAGCTGTGTAATGAATAATGCAATGACATCAGACTATTTTACTTTAGAACGTGGTGTGAGGCAGGGTGATCCCTTGTCCCCCTACCTCTTTATCTTAGCTGTTGAAAGCTTGGCAATCTCCATTCGTCAAAATGTTGATATCAAAGGAATTAAAATAGGAAATTATGAAGCCAAGCTATTGCAATACGCAGACGATACCACAGCAACCCTGTTTGATGACAATTCTGTAATTAAAGAGGGGAAACGTCTTTTGGCCATTTTTCATAAAAGGTTTCTAGTTCATTATTCTTAGTGTAAATATATTTTTGAACTTGGTATTTAATTCTTACTATAAATTTGAAACCTTCGATGTTTGGAAGTACCTGTTTCTTTCTGCAATCCCATAAATACAATTTACCAATTAATATCAGATAATTTAACAAGGGACATTTTGACATCGTTATTCCAATTATAACCTCTCGTAAACGCAACCCGTGAAATTCCTTTGTTATTGTTAAATAATACTGTTCAACATTTTCCACAACATGTGAGTGTCGACGGTAAAGGAGAAAGTGACAATGTTTCCTATTCAGTCTTGCAGAAAGTACATTTGTCATGCTGAAGATATCCAATTTTAAAACGTTTTGCATTGATGTAAAGTATTGAATTTAAAACTTTATATTGAAAGGATTTAAGGTAAGGCTCCTGTGCTGTTAAGTGGGGAAGGTTGTAAGCAATTTTTAAGTCTTCGTCAGATAAGCCAAAATCATGTTTTAAATTCTTTGCATAACTAGGTAATTGTGCTTTATTTGATATTATTAAAGAATAATAGTCTTTCGTTTTCTTTCCACTATGTCAAAAATCTCATTTCCCTTTATAAAATAAGTGTTATCTGTAAAGGTAGTGTACTCTATTATTTTCAAAGAAGGAATTGCGCGCCTAAGACCTGTCCATGTAAGAAAATTAGCTTTCTCAACTTTGTTATTAATTACATTAAAGGATTCTATATTGTCGAGATTAAACGAGACATCTTTAATGATATGTATCCCCGAGTCATAATAAGATTTATAAAAAATTGGCTTTCCATCTATTCTTATATCTTTGTTATTCCAAATTATACAGAGCCGTTCTTTATTAGCTAAAAAAAGATTTCGAAATTCTAAGCAACAGTCTGAAAGTTCTCTGTAGAAAACTGAGTTAACTGAAAGATCGTCCATTGCATAATTACATTTAAAAAGCAAAAGACCACCAACATTACGTAGGAGATGTAACAAGTAGAATTTCCACGTACTTTCGTTATCGCTGAAAATACGTTTTAGCCAAGCTAATCGTACAGCTTTGACCAAGCTTTCAATATCTGTCATTTAAATGCCACCGTCTTCATAACTGTTTATTGAAGAGAGCCTTGTTACTTTATCCTTTGCATTCCATAAAAAGGAGAAATCAAGCTGTCTACTTGTTTGATGATTTTACTTGGAGGTGAAAGAACCGAAGATATAAAAACTAGTTTTGCAATAAGTAATGATTTGATTATAGTTACTTTACCATAAATGGACAGTCCTCTAGATGACCATATATTTGTCAGCTGCTTTATGCTGTCAACCTTCTCTTGAAAGTTGTTTTCGTAAAATAATGATAGGTCATATGTACAAAAGGTTCCTAAAACTTTAATGGGCTCATTTGGCCATTTAATACCAAACGGTTTTTCGTGTTTTCTTTTAAGCGAACCAATCCACATTCCTTCTGTTTTAGAACTATTTATCTCCAACCCACACAAGTTCTTAAATACTTCTAGTTCTTCAAATAGCGTTTTTGCAGAATTTGCATCAAACAGGGTTGCTGTGGTATCTATCGTCTGCGTATTGCAATAGCTTGGCTTCATAATTTCCTATTTTAATTCCTTTGATATCAACATTTTGACGAATGGAGATTTCCAAGCTTTCAACAGCTAAGATAAAGAGGTAGGGGGACAAGGGATCACCCTGCCTCACACCACGTTCTAAAGTAAAATAGTCTGATGTCATTCCATTATTCATTACACAGCTTTGAATATTTGTATAAAACGTTTTGACCCAATTTATAAAATTGGGGTCAAAATTAAACGCCTCAAGGCAACTGAAAAGATAATGCCATTCTAAAGAGTCGAAAGCTTTTTTAAAGTCAATGAAAATCAAGATACCTGGAATATTCTTACTGTCTGTAAATTCCATTATATCGAAAATTGATCGAATAGTCTCACCAATATAGCGATCTTCAACATAACCTGTTTGATTATGATGTATGATAGTCGGTAAAACGTTCTTTAATCTTAAAGCAATCACTTTTGAAATTGTTTTTGCATCCACGTTAATAAGAGAGATTGGCCTCCAATTTTCAATGAGAGTTCGATATTTATGTTGCTTTTCTCTAAGAGTTATAATTGCTTTTCTTTGAGAGCTAGACATTTCGCCGTGGTTGAAACACTCCCTCACACATTCCATAAATGGATCACAAAATAATTCTCAGCAACGTTTGTAAAATTCTATTAGTATTCCATCATTACCAAAAGATTTGTTACTCTCAAAACTGTTAACAATGGCTGTAATTTCTTCAGAAAATATTTCTCCTTCACAAGATTGTTTTTGTTCTTCTGATAATCTTGGTATATTCAAATTATTAAAAAATTCATTTCCATTTTCTTTATCCTCATCTGTTACGTTTGATTGGTAAAAGCTATGGTGAAAACGTTTTTATTCGTTCAGTATCCCAAAAGGATCAGATGTAATGGCACCACTTATTAATAGTTTTCTTATATGTTTTTTGACGTGATTACGCTTCCATAAATTTAGAAAGTATTTTGTACTTCTTTCGCCATGCTCGTGCCATCGTGCCCTTGCGCGAATAATTACACACCCCTTGTTTTTTCCTCATAATAACTTTCTAGAGTTTCTTTTGCTTCATTTAGAGTATTTAGGTTAGAGTCGGAGGGGTCCCGTTCGAATTTTTTAGTTGCTTCCTCGTATACTTGTTGTAAGTTTTTTTCCATTGCAGATCGTTCTTTGGCTTTCTTTTTCGAGAACAAAACACCATGGTTCCGAATATTATACTTAATCCAATCCCAGATGCACCTTTTGTCTGATAAATTCTCGCTTCCTGTTGTTTTCCAAAGTGGAATATTTTGTTTTAATTCTTCCAGATAATTCGGATCTTCAAGAAGAGAGACGTTCATTTTCCAGAAGCCGGGCCCCTTTAAGTTTTGATTGGAGTCGGTTCAATTCAACTCAATTGTTGCATGATCAGTTTTTATAGCTGGAATGATCGGTTGTATTTACAAAATCCTGTAAGTTGTTTGATATCAGCCAGTAATCTAAACGACAGAAAATTGGTGGAGATTTTTGGCTCCAAGTGTAACTTCTAGATTGCGGATTTTTAATTCTCCAAACGTCAACACGGCCCAATTCAATTTGGAAACATTCAATATCGTCTATAACCATTTTTCTGGGTACCATAACGCCACCTTTCTTATCCAGCTTAGAGTCAAGAGGACAGTTAAAATCACCTCCAATGATTACATTTTCTTCACAATCTCAGTCTTCAAAAACCGAAAAAAAAAACTGACCTCAAATCATCGCAAAAAGCGAAAACAGTGCACTTCTACGTAAAACTCACAAAACGCAAGTTTTGGCAAAATCTCACTTTTGAGCTAACCAGATTTCAAAACCGTCGAACAGGTCTCAAATCATCGCCAAAAAGCAAAAACAGTGCATTTCTATGATAAATTAACAAAACGTACGTTTCGTTCCGTGCGGAGCAAGTTTTACGAAAATCTCACCGTTGAGCTCACCAGATCTCAAAATCGTCGAACTGGTCTCAAATCATCGCGAAAAAGCGAAAACAGTGCATTTTTTTATGAAAAGTGCACAAAACTTCCGTTACGGACCGTGCGGAGCAAGTTTTGCCAAAATCTCACTTTTGAGCTAACTAGATCTCAAAATCGTCGTTCTCGTCTCAAATCATCGCCAAAAAGCGAAAACAGTGCATTTCTATGAAAAATTAACAAAACGTACGTTTCGTGCCGTGCGGAGCAAGTTTCCGCAAAATCTCACTTTTCAGCTCACCAGATCTCAAAATCGTCGTGCTGGTCTCAAATCATCGCAAAAAAGCGAAAACAGTGCATTTCTATGAAAAATGCACAAAACGTACGTTTCGGGCCGTGCGGAGCACGTTTTGGCAAAATCTCACTTTTGAGCTCACCAGATCTCAAAATCGTCGTCCTGACCTCAAATCATCGCTAAAAGCGAAAACAGTGCATTTCTATGAAAAATGCACAAAACGTACGTTTCTGACCGTGCGAAGCAAGTTTTGCCAAAATCTCACTTTTGAGCTAACTAGATCTCAAAATCGTCGTTCTCGTCTCAAATCATCGCCAAAAAGCGAAAACAGTGCATTTCTATGAAAAATTAACAAAACGTACGTTTCGTGCCGTGCGGTGCAAGTTTCGCCAAAATCTCACTTTTGAGCTCACCAGATCTCAAAATCGTCGTGCTGGTCTCAAATCATCGCAAAAAAGCGAAAACAGTGCATTTCTATGGAAAATGCACAAAACGTACGTTTCGGGCCGTGCGGAGCACCTTTTGGGAAAATCTCACTTTCGAGCTCACCAGATCTCAAAATCGTCGTCCTGACCTCAAATCATCGCAAAAGAGCGAAAACAGTGCATTTCTATGAAAAATGCACAAAACGTACGTTTCGGGCGGTGCGGAGGAAGTTTTGCCAAAATCTCACTTTTGAGCTCACCAGATCCCAAAATCGTCGTCCTGATCTCAAATCATCGCAAAAAAGCGAAAACAGTGCATTTCTATGTAAAATGCACAAAACGTACGTTTCGGGCCGTGCGGAGCAGGTTTTGGCAAAGTCTCACGTTTGAGCTCACCAGATCTCAAAATCGTCGTCCTGACCTCAAATCATCGCAAAAAAGCGAAAACAGTGCATTTCTATAAAAAATACACAAAACGTACGTTTTGGGCCGTGCGGAGCACGTTTTGGCAAAATCTCAGTTTTTAGCACACTGGATCTCAAAATCGTCGTACTGGTCTCAAATCATCGCCAAAAAGCGAAAACCGTGCATTTCTATGAAAAATGCACAAAACGTACGTCTCGCGCCGTGCGGAGCAAGTTGTGGCACACCAGAGCTCAAAATCGACGTACTGGCCTCAAATAATGGCCGAAAAGCGAAAAGAGTGTATTTCTATGAAAAGTGCACAAAACGCACGTTTGGGGCCGTGCGGAGCAAATTTTGGCAAAATCTGACTTTTTAGCACACTGGATCTCAAAATCGTCGTACTGTCCTGAAATCATGACCAAAAAGCGAAGACAGTGCATTTCTATTAAAAGTGCACAAATTGCACGTTTTGGGCCATGCGGAGAAAGTTTTGGCAAAATCTCACTTTTGAGCACACCAGATCTCAAAATCGTCGTACTGGCCTCAAATGAGCTACACCAAACGGGGAATGTCTTCTTCTTCTATGCCGCCCTTTCTGACGTGCATTTGTATATGACGTTGAAGGTTGTAGCCGTAGAAGAAGCAGCCTGTTATCCTACACATCCTCTCGTTATGATGGCTTCTTTTCTTCTGCTCGCTGTCGCTCTTCAGGGGACTTGCTGCTTAGCTTTCTCGTTTTCTTTACGGGCGCTTCGTCATCGCTCCTCAGGGGACTTGCTGTTTTCTTTTTCTTTTCCTTTACGGGCGCTTGGAAATCGCTCTCGCTGTCTGTTGTAAGGGCACTTGCTGTTTTCTCCTTTGCCTGCTTTACAGGTTCGTAGTCGCTCTCACTGTCTGTTGGTGTGGCTTTTCTTTTCCTGGAATTCTTCTCTTCCTCGACTCTCTCAATGTCCTTATCTGCATCGCCACCTGTTTGATCTTCGTTTAAGTGAGACTTTTCTGGCGCACAGTCTAGCGTTGACTTGTACATTCCATATAATGTCTCAGTGTCAAGGGCTCTTGAGGCTTGGTCATCAATCTCTCATTGTTGAGAGATCATCGACATGAACCCCAAGGCCCGTTTGGCGCACCTTTGTAGCACCCTCGAGCCTAGGTCATCAATATCTCGTTGCTGAGAGATCCAGGACATGCACCCCAAGGCCCGTTAGGCGCACCTTTGTAGCATTTCAAGGCCCAAAGCATCCGCTGCTTGGTAAAGAACTGCACAGTGGCGATAATTGGAGCGAAACGTGTTCCAGTTAATGTCTTTGTCCTTGTTGTACGGTATTCTGTCTTTTTACCTTCAAGACATCTATCGCTGCTTCGTCACCATTATAAGCATGATATTATATTATATTATATCATATCATATCATATCATATCATATCATATCATATCATATCATATCATGTCATGTCATGTCATGTCATATCATATCATATATATTATATTATATTATATTATATTATATTATATTATATTATATTATATTATATTATATTAGCTTCTGTTGAGGTGTTTTCGCATGTGTACGAGGTTTTGAACTAGAAGCATAAGGTTGATCCGATATTAAAACCGAGTGCATTCGCAGATAGTAATAAAGTCATGCTATATATCCTGCAAATTTGAATTTGTTTGATGTAATCCCCTTAGAGATATTAACGATCAAATTGTAGCCTCGTGTCCATGTTTGAAAAACTTGTAAACAAGGCTAGAAACAAACTGTTGAGCCGATAATAACGTCGAGTGTATTGGCAAATACTATTAAAGTCGTTGTTCAAAGTATAGCCTCGTTTGCATGTTTGACGCACTTTTGGGTCCGCCATATTGGACAAAATTCAACTGTTAATAATTCGCACGTTTTAGAAGCTGTTTCCTTGACTTTAGCCACACGGTTAGATCACTTTGGGATCTAACTCGATTGCTATAAACACTGCCATAAACACAAGATCTGACGATGTTATTAACGGCTGAAATTTGCAGCGAATTAATTATTCAGTTATTAATTACTCCTGAGCACAATGATGAATTCACGCAAAACTTACACCAAAGTGTTCCTTTCCTGCCGTATCAACTACATCTATCATAAAAGTATAGATAAACCATCGTCCTTTGTCTCTAAAAGCCATAAAGTGATTTCTTGAGGGGAGGGTTAAATATCTAAAGATAAACTGCTGACTACGCAAAAGCAAACACTTTCGGTTGGGAAAATAGCTTCCTAGAGTAGGACTAGGTCCTTATGTCATAGTTCTGATAGTTGGTTTGGTCGTGCATAGTCTTAAAAAGGTCTAAATAGAGTACAAATGCGGAGCACAAAAGAGCATGTACTCACCGCTCCATGGCTTGTCCCTTCTGTGATGACCAGCTTCATGTACGGACACTGATATGTCTTAAAACGTACCCCATCATAACTCCTAAAGAATTACCGCTTTAGACTTCAAATTTAGCAGATAGTACAAAATTATAAGGTTAGTAGATTGACAGTGTCGATGTCTCATTGTGACGTCATTATGACATCATTGAAAATGGCTATGAAAAAACATTTTTTGAGACCTAAAAGACTACTTTTATTTTGTACTATGGAATCTTTTTATCCAACCAAGTTGTATATTTTGTGCCATTTGGCGATGTAAAGTGGAAATAAGCTAAGCCACAAATTGCCATTTCGGCGATACATTGTCATCAACATGCATTTACGAAGAGTATTCACGAAGTGCGAGGCTAAAACCGAAAATTATCGAAACATGGACAAAGAGGCTCCGAAATTTGCCTCTCCAGCAAACAAAGAAAACCTTGATTTCCAGCTAAACTGTAATCCACTTCAATCCTTGCAATCCTGCGATTTAGCAATAAACTACTTCTTTTGTTTTGTACTTTGAGAAAATGTTTATCCAACCAAGTTGTATATTCTGGGCCATTTGCCGATAGAACGTGGAAATAAGCTAAGCGACATTTTGTCATTTTGGCGGGACAGTGTCATTTCTATGCATTTACGAAAAGTATTCACGACGTGCGACGGCTAAAACCGATAATGCCCGAAATATTGACGAAGAGGCTCCGTAATTTTTCTCCTAGGAGCCAACAAATATCTCCTAAGTTATCACAAACAAATAATTTAGTTTTCTACGTTACAAACGTTGTCTAAGCAAATAGAACGAAGTAAAGCAGCTCAAAATAGACTGAGCGGTTAAAACGCACGCAGTTTGGTTTGAGATAAATGTCACGATTGACACTGCCTCTCCAGCAAACGAAGGCAACTTTGGTTTCCAGGTTAACTGTAATCCACTTCAATCCTTGCAATGCTGCGCATAGTCTCCAAACTTCTACTTTTATTTTGTACTATAGGATCTTTTTATCCAACTAAGTTGTATATTTTGTGCCATTTGGCGATATAACGTGGAAATAAGCTAAGCGACATTTTGCCATTTCGGCGAAACAGTGTCATTAGTATCCATTTACGAAGAGTATTCACGAAGTGCGATGGCTAAAACCGAAAATGGCCGAAATGTTGACGAAGGGGCTCCGTAATTGTTCTCCTAGGAGCCAACAAATGACTGTTAAGTTATGACAAACAAACAATTTATTTTTCCACCTTACAAACATTAACTTAGCAAATCGAATGAAGTAAAGCAGCTAAATATAGACTGAGCCGTTAAAACGCACCCATTTTGGTTTCAGATAACACTGCCTCTCCAGCCAACAAAGGCAACTTTGATTTCCATCTAAACTGTAATCCACTTCAATCCTTGCAATCCTGCGCTTTATCTCTAAAAGACTACATTTGTTTTGTACTATAGGATCTTTTTATCCAACTAAGTGGTATATTTTGTGGCATTTGTCGATATAAGGTGGAAATAAGTTAAGCGACATTTTGCCATTTCGGCGGAACAGTGTCATTAGTATGCATTTACGAAGAGTATTCAGAGGTGCGATGGCTTAAACCGAAAATGGCCGAAATATTGACGAAGACGCTCCGTTATTTTTCTCCTAGGAGCCAACAAATGACTCATAAGTTATGACAAACAAACAATTTATTTTTCCACCTTACAAACATTAACTTAGCAAATGCAACGAAGTAAAGAAGCTCAAAATAAACTGAGCCGTTATAACGCACGCATTTTGGTTTAAGATAAATGCGACGATTGACACTGCCTCTGGAGCAAACAAAGGCAACTTTGATTTCCAGCAAAACTGTAATCCACTTCAATCCTTGTAATCGTGCGCTTTATCTCTAAAAGACTACATTTGTTTTGTACTATGGGATCTTTTTATCCAAGTAAGATGTATATTTTGTGCCATTTGGCGATATAACATGGAAATAACCATAGCGACATTTTGCCATTTCGGTGGGACAATCTCATCAGTATGCATTTACGAAGACTATTGACGAAGTGCGACGGCTAAAACCGAAAATGCCCGAAATATTGACGAAGAGGCTCCGCAATGTTTCCCCTAGGAGCCAACAAATGTCTCAGAAGTTATGACAAACAAACAATTTATTTTTTCATCTTACAAACATTAGCTAAGCAAATATTAATGCAACGAAGTAAGGCGGCTCAAAAAACACTGAGCCGTTATAGCGCACGAATTTTGATTTCAGATAAATGTCACGATTGACAATGCCTCTCCTACAAACAAAGGCAACTTTGATATCAAGTTAAACTGTAATCCACTTCAATCCTTGCAATCCTGTGCTTTATCTCTAAAAGACTACTTTGTTTTGTACTATAGGATCTTTTTATCCAACTAAGTGGTATATTTTGTGGCATTTGTCGATATAAGGTGGAAATAAGTTAAGCGACATTTTGCCATTTCGGCGGAACAGTGTCATTAGTATGCATTTACGAAGAGTATTCACGAGGTGCGATGGCTTAAACCGAAAATGCCCGAAATATTGACGAAGACGCTCCGTGATTTTTCTCCTAGGAGCCAACAAATGACTCATAAGTTATGACAAACAAACAATTTATTTTTCCACCTTACAAACATTAACTTAACAAATGCAACGAAGTAAAGAAGCTGAAAACAAACTGAGCCGTTATAACGCACGCATTTTGGTTTCAGATAAATGCGACGATTGACTCTGCCTCTACAGCAAACAAAGGCAACTTTGATTTCCAGCAAAACTGTAATCCACTTCAATCCTTGCAATCCTGCGCTTTATCTCTAAAAGACTACTTTTATTTTGTACTATGGAATATTTTTATCCAACCAAGTTGTATATTTTGTGCCATTTGGCGATGTAAAGTGGAAATAAGCTAAGCCACAAATTGCCATTTCGGCGGAACAGTGTCATTAGTATGCATTCACGAAGAGTATTCACGAAGTGCGAGGCTAAGACCGAAAGTTAACGAAACATGGACGAAGAGGCTCCGTAATTTTTCTACTGGGAGCCAACAATTTACTCATAAGTTATGACATGGAAACCGTTTAGCTCTCTATCTTACAAAACATTGACTAAGCAAATGGAATGAAGTAAAGCAGCTCAAAATAGACTGAGCCGTTATAACGCACGCATTCTGGTTTCAGATAAATTTCACGATTGACACTGCCTCTCCAGCAAACAAAGAAAACCTTGATTTCCAGCTAAACTGTAATCCACTTCAATCCTTGCAATCCTGCGATTTAGCAATAAACCACTTCTTTTGTTTTGTACTTTGAGATATTTTTATCCAACCAAGTTGTATATTTTGTGCCATTTGGCGATATAACGTGGAAATAAGCTAAGCGACATTTTGCCATTTCGGCGAAACAGTGTCATTAGTATCCATTTACGAAGAGTATTCACGAAGTGCGATGGCTAAAACCGAAAATGCCCGAAATGTTGACGAAGGGGCTCCGTAATTGTTCTCCTAGGAGCCAACAAATGACTGTTAAGTTATGACAAACAAACAATTTATTTTTCCACCTTACAAACATTAACTTAGCAAATGGAATGAAGTAAAGCAGCTAAATATAGACTGAGCCGTTAAAACGCACCCATTTTGGTTTCAGATAACACTGCCTCTCCAGCCAACAAAGGCAACTTTGATTTCCATCTAAACTGTAATCCACTTCAATCCTTGCAATCCTGCGCTTTATCTCTAAAAGACTACATTTGTTTTGTACTATAGGATCTTTTTATCCAACTAAGTGGTATATTTTGTGGCATTTGTCGATATAAGGTGGAAATAAGTTAAGCGACATTTTGCCATTTCGGCGGAACAGTGTCATTAGTATGCATTTACGAAGAGTATTCAGAGGTGCGATGGCTTAAACCGAAAATGGCCGAAATATTGACGAAGACGCTCCGTTATTTTTCTCCTAGGAGCCAACAAATGACTCATAAGTTATGACAAACAAACAATTTATTTTTCCACCTTACAAACATTAACTTAGCAAATGCAACGAAGTAAAGAAGCTCAAAATAAACTGAGCCGTTATAACGCACGCATTTTGGTTTAAGATAAATGCGACGATTGACACTGCCTCTGCAGCAAACAAAGGCAACTTTGATTTCCAGCAAAACTGTAATCCACTTCAATCCTTGCAATCCTGCGCTTTATCTCTAAAAGACTACTTTTATTTTGTACTATGGAATATTTTTATCCAACCAAGTTGTATATTTTGTGCCATTTGGCGATGTAAAGTGGAAATAAGCTAAGCCACAAATTGCCATTTCGGCGGAACAGTGTCATTAGTATGGATTCACGAAGAGTGTTCACGAAGTGCGAGGCTAAGAACGAAAGTTAACGAAACATGGACGAAGAGGCTCCGTAATTTTTCTACTGGGAGCCAACAATTTACTCATAAGTTATGACATGGAAACCGTTTAGCTCTCTATCTTACAAAACATTGACTAAGCAAATGGAATGAAGTAAAGCAACTCAAAATAGACTGAGCCGTTATAACGCACGCATTCTGGTTTCAGATAAATTTCACGATTGACACTGCCTCTCCAGCAAACAAAGAAAACCTTGATTTCCAGCTAAACTGTAATCCACTTCAATCCTTGCAATCCTGCGATTTAGCAATAAACCACTTCTTTTGTTTTGTACTTTGAGATATTTTTATCCAACCAAGTTGTATATTTTGTGCCATTTGGCGATATAACGTGGAAATAAGCTAAGCGACATTTTGCCATTTCGGCGAAACAGTGTCATTAATATGCATTTACGAAGAGTATTCACGAAGTGCGATGGCTAAAACCGAAAATGCCCGAAATGTTGACGAAGGGGCTCCGTAATTTTTCTCCTAGGAGCCAACAAATGACTGTTAAGTTATGACAAACAAACAATTTATTTTTCCACCTTACAAACATTAACTTAGCAAATCGAATGAAGTAAAGCAGCTAAATATAGACTGAGCCGTTAAAACGCACCCATTTTGGTTTCAGATAACACTGCCTCTCCAGCCAACAAAGGCAACTTTGATTTCCATCTAAACTGTAATCCACTTCAATCCTTGCAATCCTGCGCTTTATCTCTAAAAGACTACATTTGTTTTGTACTATAGGATCATTTTATCCAACTAAGTGGTATATTTTGTGGCATTTGTCGATATAAGGTGGAAATAAGTTAAGCGACATTTTGCCATTTCGGCGGAACAGTGTCATTAGTATGCATTTACGAAGAGTATTCACGAGGTGCGATGGCTTAAACCGAAAATGGCCGAAATATTGGCGAAGACGCTCCGTGATTTTTCTCCTAGGAGCCAACAAATGACTCATAAGTTATGACAAACAAACAATTTATTTTTCCACCTTACAAACATTAACTTAGCAAATGCAACGAAGTAAAGAAGCTCAAAATAAACTGAGCCGTTATAACGCACGCATTTTGGCTTAAGATAAATGCGACGATTGACACTGCCTCTACAGCAAACAAAGGCAACTTTGATTTCCAGCAAAACTGTAATCCACTTCAATCCTTGCAATCCTGCGCTTTATCTCTAAAAGACTACATTTGTTTTGTACTATAGGATCTTTTTATCCAAGTAAGATGTATATTTTGTGCCATTTGGCGATATAACATGGAAATAACCATAGCGACATTTTGCCATTTCGGTGGGACAATCTCATCAGTATGCATTTACGAAGACTATTCACGAAGTGCGACGGCTAAAACCGAAAATGCCCGAAATATTGACGAAGAGGCTCCGCAATGTTTCCCCTAGGAGCCAACAAATGTCTCAGAAGTTATGACAAACAAACAATTTATTTTTTCATCTTACAAACATTAGCTAAGCAAATATTAATGCAACGAAGTAAGGCGGCTCAAAAAACACTGAGCCGTTATAGCGCACGAATTTTGATTTCAGATAAATGTCACGATTGACAATGCCTCTCCTACAAACAAAGGCAACTTTGATATCAAGTTAAACTGTAATCCACTTCTATCCTTGCAATCCTGTGCTTTATCTCTAAAAGACTACTTTTGTTTTGTACTATAGGATCTTTTTATCCAACTAAGTGGTATATTTTGTGGCATTTGTCGATATAAGGTGGAAATAAGTTAAGCGACATTTTGCCATTTCGGCGGAACAGTGTCATTAGTATGCATTTACGAAGAGTATTCACGAGGTGCGATGGCTTAAACCGAAAATGGCCGAAATATTGACGAAGACGCTCCGTGATTTTTCTCCTAGGAGCCAACAAATGACTCATAAGTTATGACAAACAAACAATTTATTTTTCCACCTTACAAACATTAACTTAACAAATGCAACGAAGTAAAGAAGCTGAAAACAAACTGAGCCGTTATAACGCACGCAGTTTGGTTTCAGATAAATGCGACGATTGACTCTGCCTCTACAGCAAACAAAGGCAACTTTGATTTCCAGCAAAACTGTAATCCACTTCAATCCTTGCAATCCTGCGCTTTATCTCTAAAAGACTACTTTTATTTTGTACTATGGAATATTTTTATCCAACCAAGTTGTATATTTTGTGCCATTTGGCGATGTAAAGTGGAAATAAGCTAAGCCACAAATTGCCATTTCGGCGGAACAGTGTCATTAGTATGCATTCACGAAGAGTATTCACGAAGTGCGAGGCTAAGACCGAAAGTTAACGAAACATGGACGAAGAGGCTCCGTAATTTTTCTACTGGGAGCCAACAATTTACTCATAAGTTATGACATGGAAACCGTTTAGCTCTCTATCTTACAAAACATTGACTAAGCAAATGGAATGAAGTAAAGCAGCTCAAAATAGACTGAGCCGTTATAACGCACGCATTCTGGTTTCAGATAAATTTCACGATTGACACTGCCTCTCCAGCAA